>CM021106.1:570364270-570629562 GCA_007115665.2 Sequoiadendron giganteum | reverse complement strand
TCCATCAAACCTCAACCCTTCAACCCTAATCCCTCAACCCATATCGCCTCTTAATCCATCAACCCTCAACCCTCAACCGTTATACCCTCTTAATACCTCAACCCTCAACCCTCAAACCCTAATACCTCAACCCCTATACCCTTTTAATCCCTTAAACATCAACCCTCAACCCCTATACCCTCTTAATCCCTCAACTCTATAACCCTAATCCCTCAACCCCTATACCCTCTTAATCCCTCAACCCTCAACCCTCAACCCTTAAACCCTAATCCCTCAACCCCTATACCCTCTTAATCCCTCAACCCTCAACTCTCAACCCTTAAACCCTAATCCCTCAACCGCTATACCCTCTTAATCTCTAAACCCTCAACCCTCAACCCTTAAAACCTAACCCGTAAACCCTCTACTCTCTGTCGTCAATCCTCTAACCTCAACCCTCAACCCTAATCCTTCAACCCTAAACCATCAACCCTTAAACCATAAAATCTTAAACTCTCTACCCTCTACCCTCTACCCACAACCCAATACACTTAACCCAATACCCTCTACCCTAATCCCTCAACCCTAATCCCTCAACCCTAATCCTTCAACTCTTACACCCTTAAATCCAAGCAAACTCACTACCCTATTCCCTAAACCCTCAACCCTTAATCCCTCAACCCCTATAAACTCTACCCTATACATTGGACCCTCAACACTAATCCCTCGACCCTATACCCTATACCCTCAACCCTCAACCTTAAACCCTCAATCCTCAACCCTCAACCCTTAAACCCTAAACCCTTAAACCCTCTACCCTCTACCCTCTACCCTATACATTAAACCCTAAATCCTCAATTCTCAACCCTCAACCCTTAATCCCTCAACCCTCAATCCTTAAATCCTAAACCCTCAACCCCTATAGCCTCTACCCTTTAAATTGGACCTTGAACCTAATCCTTCAACCATATACCCTCAAACCTATACCCTAAACCCTCTACCCTCAACCAAGTAAACCCTTAACCCTAAACCCTTCAACCCTAAACCATTAAACCTTCTACCCTATACCCTCAACCAAATACCCTATACCATCGACCCTATTCTCTCAAACTTCAAACATTAAACCCTAATACCCTAGAAACCATCAACCCTATAGGTCCTCTACCCTAATCGCTCAACCCTATACCCTCAAAACCTATCACTTTCTCTCTATCTATAGATCTCACCTCTCCCTCCCTCCCTCCCTCCATCTTACCCTCTCTAATTTTCTTCATCTACCCTCTCCCTCTTTCTAAGTACTTCTCATTCAATAAATCCCTACCACCCTCTCTCGCTCCCTCTATCCATCTCTCTCTATGTACCTCGCACTCTATCCCACTCTCTCTCACTCCCTCTCTCTCCCTCTCTCATGTCTCTCCCTGCCACCCCCTCTCTCTCTCAGGTCTCTCCCTTTGGCAACGTACCTAGGTAAATCTGTCTTTATCACTCTCCCCTCTCTCTATCTATCCCTCCCAACATACTTAGATAAGTCCCTATCACTCCAACCCCCTCTTTCTCTACCTCTATCAGGTCACTCCCTCCCACACCCTCTCCCTCTCTCAGGTCTCTCACTCACTCTCCCTCTCTCTCCCACTCCCTCTCTCTCACACTCCCTCTCACTACCTATCTCTCAAGTCTCTCCCTTTGGCACCCTACCTACATAAATATCTCTTTCTCTCCATCTCTCTCTCTCCCCCCTCTCTCTCCCTCTCTCTCAATTCTCTATCTCCCACCCCTCTCTCTCTCTCTCCCTCCCTTTATCCCTCCCACCCTACCTAGCTAAGTACCTCTCACTCCAACCCCTTCTCTCCCACTTCCTCTCTCTTAAACTCTCACTTCCACCCCCTCTCCATCTGTACAGGCTCTCTCTAAATTCTCCCTCCCTCTAAAGACATATGTAAATACATACATACTTACATACATACAAACATAATACATATGTACATACAATCCTACATCCATACAAGCATACATGTACATACAAACATACAAATATATTAGAATACATTCAATAGATTGGAATTTAACATAAAGGAGGACATAACGTGAGCGTGTTATAACACACTCGTGCTATGTCTTAGTTGACATGTTTCCTACAGAAGCAAAAAACCATGTCAAAATCGAGATATAACGCGAGCGCGTTATAACGCGAGTGTGTTATAGTGTGCTCGCGTTATATCTTTCTTTGGGAATTCCCAAGATGTAGGATTGGTATTTTCCTTGGAATACCAACCCAAAAGCTTGTAGGGAATTCCCAATGTCCAGAGACGTATTTTTAAAAAATCTACCATATTTCACATTATCGCGTTCATGCTCACCATCAGGATTGCATGTGGTTCAATATCAAAAAAACCAAACACATGGGTAATGTTGGGTTCTCTCTTAGCTATCCAACGATGTACTATTTTTCACTTTCTGATAATGTTAAGCCTTTCATTCATAATTTCTTTTGTTTATATGTCTCTTTTTTTTCGAAAAACGGTGTTTGGTATTTTTTTTCGTAATAAATCAACTGTTCATCGAATTTTCAAATAAATTAAATTTTTAGAAACTAGACTCCATTCTACAAATTTAAAAATTAAAATAAAAAAAATCAATTAGTTTCCAAAATTTGTAGGCATAGCACGACCAAAATTCTATTTTTCAAGAAGTGTCCACTTCGAAAATTAGTAAATAATCAAATATTCATAAAAAAATTATCAGAAAAATCATCCATCAACTACATACTATTAGCTAACTTTTGACTATTGTCATTTCAAAAATACTAAAAAAAAGTTCACCATACGAGGGTCATACAAGAGTTGCTATGTTATGTTTTTTTGACAAAAACATCACCAATTTGTGTACGTTCCTCTTTTGAACCCCGTAATCTCAACAATTTTAAAAATAAATTAGTAGTTTAGAAAGTATTCTCGAAGCACTTCAATCTTTGTTTTTGTTCCATCTAATTTTTTTGAGTGTAACTATCCTCAATTGCACATCCAAGGTTAGTATTTCTTGATTTCAGAAAAACGTTATCCACTTAAGTCCCCTTTTTGAGAACCATCTTGGTGCACTTACCCATAAATTTTTCCTTATTTTTCACTTGATTCACCTTGATCTCATTAGTTGGAGCTGCGTATGGAGTCTTATAATCTTTCTCAACATCATATCCATAGTATTTCAAATATCCTTCCATTTTTTCCTTCTAGAAAGTGTAGTCAGTGCCATTGAAGTTAGGACACTCAATGAATATCTTGTTTTCCATCTCAAACCTTCATTAAGTGGTTAATCTCTACTATAAGGACCAAGCTCTGAGACCAATTGTTGAACAAGACAACTGAGAGGGGGGTGAACTAGTTGTAGCAATTTTTACCTTTAAAACTTTCACTAGAGGTTACATCAATAACCATTCATAAATCCTTTACTCTCCAAGTGTGATTAATCATTAAGTGTAGAAGTAAAAACAAAAAGGACTAAAACCAAACACACAATAACACTAGATTTATGTGGAAAATCCAATGAGGGAAAAATCATTTTGAGGATTAGCGCACAACATAAAGAGTTCCAAAATTGAATACAATGTCTCACTACCAAAACGTGACTCACTTTCCAATGAGGGTTAACCACCAGAAGGGATCATTGACATAGAATATACAAAGAATATAGAAGAGGATTGTCACAAAGAGAAACTATCTCAATGCAATAGAGATTTATACCACAATTAACTCACACACCTACAAACACACATGAAAAGATGCCAGATACCTTTAGCTCACTTCCGTAGGAACCATAATAGGAAATTCACGCTGCACTACTCAAATTTTCATCACACACACTCTTTTGGATATATCTCGCATCAGTATTTCATCCATCTTGCCTTTCATCAACATCTCAACTCATATTTATACTTTTTTCAACCTCAAAACTTATACAAGGTTGGCCATACACCATCTACATTTATAAATTCAAATTAGGTCAATGCCAAAATATTATACAGTGGAATTAGACTGAGGGCGACCA
Organism: Sequoiadendron giganteum; assembly: GCA_007115665.2. Lineage (NCBI taxonomy): Eukaryota > Viridiplantae > Streptophyta > Pinopsida > Cupressales > Cupressaceae > Sequoiadendron > Sequoiadendron giganteum. The sequence continues at coordinate 570,625,542 of CM021106.1, read as the reverse complement.
AAACATACAGTTAATTGAGGACCTAAATAAGTCCCAACATGCATCAACATGCTTCCATGAACTTCGTGAGTAGTGTTCAATAAAAGGTTGGCCAACACCAAAGTAAAACACATAAAATAATAAGAACACACATCCTTAACAAGATCCAAACTTCTCAAACAAAAAATTTCACTTGAACACAACCTCATCAACTTACTCTTATAATTGCAAGTCATAAAACAAAAGCATAGAGAAATCTGGAGCACCTACATTTCTTTCGGACCTCAACTAGACACACAAAATTGCAAAGATACAACTAGTGAAGATATGTCGCATTGCACAATGATCCAGAGACCCAAATTTTTGATACAACTACTAGGAACCATGAAAAATATGTCAGGGACTCACAACCATAGAGACAATATAAAGTATATCCCTTAGCACATCCTTGAACACACAAAAGAATCTTGTAAACTTTCTTTATTATAATTTTATCAATATCCTTGACATATACAACCAAATACCAACTTCCATGACATCAATGATAACAACAAATAGTTGATAACTAGTTAACCAGTTGACATCAATGACAACACCTTCATACTTCCAACAATTACTACATGTACATTTCTTCAAATTCACCCATTGCCTCTCCATCTCATGGAATCTTCATCAAATTTTTTTTGTTAAAGTGACTATCCTCTATTGTTTTAGTTTATGACTTCTATTTTTATATGGTTAGGAGATCATAACTTCCCCTATATTTTTGCAGCCTCATATAAACCTCATTGAATTTCATTATATTTATTTTTCTTCAAGATATTGTCATGCCCTTCATTTATTTGATTGACCTCTATTTATTGAATTCATTACCCTAGATCTGAATTTTGCATAGTATACTACCTTTTGATTGTCCGTTTGTCTTGAAGTGACTATCTTGATCTGGAAACCATAGGATATGAATCATATTATTTAAAGTATGTCATGGCTACCATTAACCATAAAACATTTCTCCCTAGTTTCTCACCATTTTGCACCTTTAACACTATCCTTATGTGGCAAAGACTGCTCATTTTTGAAATTAATTGTTTATCCTTGAGAAACTTTTAACTATCTCTAAGGTAACTGTCTTGTTGATATTTTAAAAACAATTTCCTCAAGATTATTATGGTATATTTATCATATCTCAATTTTTTCTTGCATTTAATAATGGGAAGTTATTTAAATATTTTGGAAAATGAAAATTTATCATTTTTTGACTTGTGATAAATTTAAGATTTAAATGATATTTGAAAATGTTTATCTATGTAAACTTTATGATTAAACGTGAAGGATGAATATTTTTATGAAGTAATGAAATCATTTCAAGCATTGGTTTAATGTTACTGATAATTTTTTTGTAAGAGAAAGAGTGTGAATGTAGGAACAGGTTGAAGAATGAGGACATGGTTGAGGTAAGAGTATTTAGCAGGATGATGATTAGTAAGCTTGGTAGAATTTGGATCACACACACCACTGAAAAATCATAGTGTCTACATTTGAAACATGATTTTGGTACGATATCATTTTATGTGAATGAATTTCATTTTCTCAAAGGGAAAGGAATGTTGTGTTGATGATCAAATAGGAAGAATAGTGGAAAATGAATTATTAGTTCATTAAATTACCTTGTGAATTTAATGCTTCTTTGTAATTCAAAAAATGCATACAAGAGTTTATGTTGAGCCGAAATACAATTTATAAAATTGAAATGAAGAAAATGAGGTTTCCTCTCTTGAGCTTCTAGGGTTTTGAACCTAAAAGGAGAAAGGTTATTTTTATTTGTTTCACTTAAGAACAACCCTTGAGATTTCAATACAAAGGTGATTGAAATCTGACAAATGGTGTGTTCTAGGGGATGGAATGATGTAAAATGAGGGTTCACCACCAAGTTTATACTTGGAAAATAAATTTTTTGAAAACATAGTGTAGTATGCAAAATGAATTAAAAATATAAACAAACAGCAACAAAAAATTGTGAAACTAGAGATGTGCACTTGGGAAACTAGAGAAGGAAAAATGAAGGTCTGAAACCTTGGAAAATTCACTCTTAAAGCCAACTGGGACTCATTCACCAAGTTGGATGAATTAGTCCAGTGTTGGGAAAACTATGTCAGAATAGGTTTCAAATAAAAGGGTACTCAGATCTGCAAAAACCTCTAACAGATAGCAGTAGTGGGACTCGTTCGCCAATAGTGGCAAATTCTTGCACTTTCGGATTTTTGGATTTCTAGAAATTCAAATTTGTATTTTGTAGCCCTTAGTCTGCTCTATTGCTCCCAATTCAAATCTGGGTCCAAAAATGCTAGATTCAACCTGTAAGTCTTCTCCAAGCTCCTCAAAGGTTTGTTCACAATCTTGACAACTTGATGAGAACTTTTCCAATCTTGCTCTTTGATAAATCTACAACCTATACCTACAAATCACATACAAAGAGCTCGAGAAAAATGGTTGTGGGGTTAGAGAATGGGGGTTTTCCTTGGTCAAACCCCTTGTTGGTAATTGAGCCTTGAAATAGAAAGAAAATGAAGGGGAGATTGATGAATGAACAAAAGGTGATGTTGAAACTCACCAAAACCTTGCAATAAAGTGCTACAATTATGCTAGAGATGGTCACAATGGATTTGGTTCTTGATTCTTTCTTATACGAGATATATCTTGAATGTAAAGCTTGTTTGGATCATTAACTCTACACCACAATTGTAAGTAGAATGACAAACATGAATAATTTGATCTTTGACATGATTATTGATCTTGAAGAATGCTCTTAAATACTTGATAATATGCCCTTGAAGTCCTTGAATTTTATTGCTCAAATGAATGCTTGAATGCTTTCAGATTGCTAGGATGATATAATTGTTAGGATTGAAATGAGTGAAAGAACCTTGTATTTATACCCAATTATGCAAGAATTCTCAAAATTACAACACTACAAGCCAACATTGGATCTTGGAGAATAAAATCTCACCAAATATTTAAATTACTTTATTTTTTTTAGTTACGGGGGACTCATTCGCCACCTTGGGCAAATGGGTCCCACCTAAGGGGACTTATTCTCCCATAATGGCAAATGAGTCACACCTTAGGAATTTGAGGTGGGTTTTCGGGGATTTTATGTTTTAAATGCTGTTTGTTAGGATTATCTTAAAAAATACACCAAAATAAGGCCTACGAATGCAAAAAGGGGCCAATTAAAGCATAAGGGAGCCCAATTATTAATGAAAATCCTAGAGGAATTTGAAATGGTGTTACAACACTTTACAACACACACACTAAGCCAAGGCTAAGAGAAATTATGCTAGAAATAAAGTTAATTATGCATAAAAATCCTAGAAAAGTGTGAAAGTGTATCACAATACTTTACAACACCTTTACAAGGCATCATTAATGTACACTATTTCACGAGGGCCCAAGACCTAATGTGAATGTGTTATCCACATTACAACACTAAATCAAGGTCAAACCGAGCCAAAATCTACAAGAAGGAGCTGAACAAGCATGAAAAAAGATAATGACCCCCTTTTTTGATGTTACATTTATCCCCCACTTTAGTGAGAGAATGAACTTGCTTCAAACCCACACTAAATAAGACAAACAGGCATCAAGGGAGGGTTCCAATGTAATCATGCTAGTAAGATGAGATGACAACAATCAAGAGTGATGATCAATCCCCTAGGATAGAGATCCCATGGAAAACCATCATGAATAAAAAGGAACAACGACAAGGCCAATCATACAATGCCAAAGAAAAGAAAGAGATAAAGGAGAAAGCCGGAATAAGCTTTGACCATTTTTCCAACACGATGTGGATCAGATCTAGGCTATTTGTCTGAAAATATAAATTCATACTCACTCTAAGGCAATGGAACTCATGGTTGTCCACTGGGTGAGAAGTCCAAAAAGGGTGAGAAACATACACTCATGGGTGGTATGTACTCACACACACACAAACAAATGTGGCTATGGGGAAAGTCATATCGCTGGTTGGGCTTCCCGCTCAAACCATGCCAAAGTTATACCTCCTAATAAATTTAATAAGGAACCACATAAAAGGAAGTTATTTGGTTTTCGAGCTTCATGAGACAAGAAAAACTTTGTATGCTTGGAGCTCATGAAAAAATAGGATGGATCCACAAGCATACAAGTTGTGTTATGCAAGGTGGCCAAATAAATGCAACATAGGAAATGTTGAAAGGAGTCTTTCTTAGTTCATGTGAGGTCTTTAACTTAAGGAACATTATGTCTAATGTCTCCAAGAGAGGACCAATCAAAGAATAGAAAATTAACAACTTAGGGGATGTAGTGTGTTGCACCAAGCCACTAAGAGGAAAGCAATAAACTAAGAGAGATCATGCTCATGAAGGACTTTACACCCAATGTCATCCACAAAGAAGAAAACACATCATATGAAGCCAAAAGGCTGCACTAAGAACCATGAAAAAAAAAAATGCAAAAGAAATAATGCCAATGTATGCCCTCACTTTAAAGAAATTGCAAAACACCATGATGTGAGCAATTACTTTAAATTAGCAAATGGAAAACGCTAACAAGAAGAAATACATGAGAGAAAACTTGGAAAGACATGCCAAGTCATATGTTTCCTTGTAAGGCTATGTCATGCGAGAGAGAAATAAAGAAAAGAGTGGGGGTGTTGGCAGATGGTCAACACTCCCCTCGAGATTTGTGACATGGACTAACCACCTTTCGTGGATCCCTTAACTATGGCAGTTGTATTAGGAATTTATAGGTCAATCTTTTAGTACAAAAGAAAATGTAGGGCCAAGAAGTTATATCAGAGCCAAAGGTGCCAAGTTTGAATCCCCTCAAGTAACATTGAGGGGGACATTGTTGGCAAATGGTCAATGCTCCCCTCAGGATTCATGACATGGACTAACTACCTCTCATGGATCCGTTAACTGTAGTAGTTGTATCGGGGATTAAGAGGTCAATTTTTGGTGCAACTTCAACTGTAGGGACAATAGGGGGTGCCTCCAAAAAGAAAACACCAAAAACATAAGGGATCTATGGATTTTGGGTTAGGATGTTCTTTGCTTTAGTGGTTTATAAGGAGAGCTCAAAATTTTCATCATCCCCCCAATAAACATAAAACTGGAAGAATGACACAAAGAGAGTGAAAATAAAGAAAAACCTCTTGGGTCAATATGTAAGAGACATAGGGTGTCTAGATACCTTGCGTCATCCCTAGAAGGAAAACACAAGAAAAGAAAGATAAAGATAAATGGAGAAAGGAAAAATAAAAGAAAGCCTTTTGGGTCAACATGAAGGATACATGAATGTCTCAATGCCTCGCATCATCCCCAAAAGGAAAACACATGAAATGAAAGATAAAGATGAAATGAAAAAGGAAAAAGAAAAGAAAGCCTTTTGGGTCAACATGAAGGAGACATGAATGTCTCAATTCCTTGCATCATCCCCAGAAGGAAAATACAAGAAAAGAAAGAAAAAGATGAAATGAAAAAGGAAAAAGAAAAGAAATCCTTTTGGTTCAACATGAAGGAGATATGAATGTCTCAATGCCTTGTGTCATCCCTAGAAGGAAAACACAAGAACAAAAAGATAAAGATAAAAAAGTGAAAGCAATTCATGACATAGAGAAGAATGAAGGTACAAAGAGAGAAAATAGAACATTATGAGGGATCACATTATGCACATGCAATCACATAGAAGAAAAATGAGAAAGAAATAATGCAAAAGACTAGTAAGGAAAATGCGAGTCAACCTATGAGCAAGTCATCTACCTCCCAATGTTAGTTTGTATAAGCAGAAGGTGAATGATGAACTAGAGGGACAATGCCAAGTGCATTACTAGGACAAGGCTAACAAATTCTTTCCCCCACTATGTGAAAGACAAGAATAAGCCAAGGTAGGTGATGGGAAAGGGGTCATGTATTATTGAGAAAGGAATGTTCTACAACTGTTACATGACAAGAGGGAAAAGGGATCCCACTTTAAGGGATTATTTATAAAGTATCAAACTATTGAAGGATCCTTATGAAAGGTTGAAACTAATTAGTAGAATGCCAAAGAATCCTATGATACTCACAATACTTTGTATTATCTTTAGGGAATATTCTTCTAGTTCGAGGTGGAAGTTTAAGCCGATCTGTGTCTAGAAGATGTTTTAGTTATCATTCAATTTTTGTTGGGGTTTTGTTGTTTTGAATTTCATCAACTACTCTAGTTGAAGGTTTAGGAGGGGGATCGAAGGAGATCCTCACATCCTTGCCACTATTAGGAATTATTGGGTTTTCTTTAGGAAGAAGGACATTCAAATCAAGATGATGATCTAAGATAACCATACCATCACTACGAAGTCTTAGATATTCTTTAGGAACATGTCTATTACGAGGAGGATCTTGGTATCTTATTCCTCTTGTATTTTCCTCAGCTGGTATTTGTTCTAAGAGGTGATGAATTTTGTGTTCACTAGTTGTATCACACCCTTGTTTTCTCAAGATTGTTAAACCTTTTCCATATGCTTCCTGAAGATTGATGTAAATGTTAGTGACCTTGATATTATAAAAGAGTTGTGTTTTCTTGTTTAGAAGAACCAGGTTCACCAATTGTATGGAGCTTAGGTTCAACTTTTGTTTCAGGATGTAAACAACCAAACATCTCAAGAGGTGGTATGGTATGAGGTTTTTCTTCATTCATGGATGGATAAAAGAATGTGTTAGCCTTGAAAGATCATTAAGACAATCATTTAAAACCTATTCATGCTATCATCATCTTCTCCAATGATGTCAACATCACGAGGAGGACATTCATTAGGAGTAGAGTGAGCATGAGTGAGTTCAAGGTCATTAGAATAATTTCTAAAGGTACAACTTGACACATCTACTAAGGATTTGTAGGACATCCAAAGTTTTCCAAAGCACATATCCATGATGCAAATTTCAGATTCTAAGCTATGCAACAATGTTATGAATGCAATTTTGATATATGCACAAGATGAATGAATGTAAGATAAATGCAATGAATTGAATTAAACAGAGAATCTGCAAACCAAAATAGAAGGGTAATAGTAGCAAACAAAAACTCAAAAAATAAGCTACAAATGACAGAAAATGCAATGCAAAATATGCAAATGTACTAATTCACCCAAGGTGGCGAATGAGTCCATGTATGGTTTCTTTTGAATTTTTGAATTGAATTTTATGATTTTTATATTTTCTGATGCAAATATAAGATGCACATGTAGAAGTTTACTGATTTTTAATGAAATTAAGTGCAATAATGTAAGCTAAATGAACTTTTCACTAATGAAAAGATTGAAACCCTAGAATTTAAATTAACCAATACAAAACCTAATGCAATGTTAGTGCAAGACAAATATAGGATGTAAATGCACTCCAAATCAGAATTATGATACTCTAAATGTAGATTCACACAAATGAAATGTAGAAAATGTGGTTTCTCTCTCTTGAGATTCTAGGGTTTTGGACCTAAAAGGAGAGAGGTTATTTTCTCTATTTCACTCAAGAACAACCATTGAGATTCCAATGCAAAGGTGACTGAAATATGACAAAGGATGCATTCTAGGGGATGGAATGATGTAAATAGAGAGTTCACCACCAAGTTTAGACTTGGAAAATAAAATGTTTGAAAACATAGTGTACTATACAAAATGAAATAGAAATTTAAACAAACAACAACAAAAAATTGTGAAACTGGAGATGTGCACCTGGGAAAATGAAGAAGGCAGAATGAAGGTTTGAAACCCTGGTAAAATTCACTATTGAAGCCAACCGAGACTCATTCACCAAGATGGGTGAATTAGTCTAGTGTTAGGAAAATTGTGCTGAAACAAGTTTCAAAAAAAAGAGTACTCAGATCTATAAAAATCTCTAACAAACAGTAGTAGTGGGACTCATTCACCAATAGTGGTGAATTAGTCCACTTCTAGATTTTCAGAAATTCAAAGTTTTATTCTTTAGCCCTTGGTCTACTCTATTGCTCCCAATTCAGATCCAGGTCTGAAACTACTAAATTCAGCCTGTAACTCTTCTCCAAGCTCCTCCAAGGTTTGATCACAATCTTGAAAACTTTATGATAACTTTTCAATCTTGCTCTTTTATAAATCTCCAACCTAGACTTGAAAATCATATACAAAGAGAGGGAAAAATGGTTGTGGGGTTAGAGAATGGGGGTTTGCCTTGGTCAAACCCCTTGTTGGGAATTGAACCTTGAAATATAAAGCAAATAAAAGGGAGATTGATGAATGAAAATGTGGACATCAAAATCTAAAAATGAGAGATTTAAACAATTTCATGTTGTTAGCACAAAAGTTAGTTTAAATCAACAAACTTAAACATCCTTATGAAATATAGAATCATGTTAAAAAATGCAACTAATAAGAACAATGCAAAAAACATGAATCCTTCCTATCCCATAGTGGATTGGTGCTCTTTGAGTATGTGAAAGAGCCCTTTCCCAATCCTTGATAAGCTTAGATTTCCAAGATGATGAGATAGACAATGAGATGCTTGAACTCAAGTTGCCTATAGTGTAGATGCATTCAAAATGTGCATGATGAAGAGAGTAACCTTGCAATGAGAAAGTGTTGTGTTGTGTATGTAATGCTTTGCATTTTATAGATTCAAGATTAGGAAGAGTGATAGATTTGGATGAATGTGGGATCATTCATGAGCCAATGACAAGATGCCACTTGTCAAAGTGTGAGAGGGTGAGGAATGTGCAAGCCTTGGCCAATGTGCCCAAATTTGGATGAAATGACATGTTTAGGGGGGATGAAAGGTGCAATAAATGCCATGTTTGACTTGTGCAAATAGCATTTAAAACCTTGTTGGAAGGGACAAGTCCCTTTTGGGGGGAAGATTCAAATTGGAAGAATATTCCATTTTGATGCCATTTTGAATGTAATTAGAAGAAATAATAAATCAAATAAATGATTTATTGGTGCAAGTGAGTGGGTTAGTTAGGAGTTTGGATTTGACTCTAGTTGAGTCAAAAGCTAGAGAATGATAATTATAATTAGAAGTTAATTAATTTAGATCAATTAACTTAGGGGATTTTAGGGATTTGACATTTGATTAAATCAGTTTGATTTATTAAATCAAATGAGAAGTACATAAGGATTAAATAATTTGATTTATTTAATGAACCTTAGGAAATTAATCAATAAATTGTTTTAATTGATTAATAGAAGAAATGAATGTTAATTTGTATGATGCATGATTGTTATTTTTGCATGTCTACAGAAAAAAAGGTGATGTCACCAAACAATGGATGTGGTTCTTGATTCTTTCTTATAGGAGATAGATCTTGAATCCAAAGCTTGCTTGGATCATGAACTCTACACCATAATTGTAAGCATAATGATAAACATGAAGAATGAGATCTTTGATATGATGATTGATTTTGAAGAATTCTCTTGAATACTTGATAATTTTCTTGTGAAAGTCTTGAATTCTCTTGCTCAATTGAATGCCTGAATGCTTTAGGAATGCTAGGATGATAGAATTGCTAGGATTGAAATGAGTGAAAGAACCTTGTATTTATACCCAATTATGCAAGAATTCCTGAAATTACAACACTATTAGTCAACATTGGATCTTGGAGATTAAAATCCCACCAAATATTTAAATTAAATTTGATTTTTTTTGTTAAGGGGAACTCATTCGCCACCTTAGGCGAATGGGTCTCACCTAAGGGCACTCATTTGCCCAGAATGGAAAATGAGTCCCACCTTATGACTTTGATGTGGATTTTTAGGGATTTGATGTTTTAAATGCCATTTGTCAGGATTATCCTCAAAAATACACCAAAATAAGTCTAGTGGATGTAAAAAGGGGCCAATTAAAGCATAAGGGAGACCAGTTATTAATGACAAGCCTAGAGGAATGTGAAAGTGGATTACAACACTCTATAACACACCAAATAAGACAAGGCTAAGAGAAATTATGATGGAAATAAAGTTAATTATGCTTAGAAATCCTAGAAAAGTGTGAAAGTGTATCACAACACTTTACAACACCTTTACAAGGCATCATTAAAGTACACTAGTTCACAAGGGCCCAAGACCTAATGTGAATGTGTTATCCACATTACAACACTAAATCAAGGTTAGATCGAGCCAAAATTTGCAAGAAGGAGCTAAAAAAGCGGGTAAAAGGCTAAGGACCATTTTTTCGATGTTACAAAAATGAATGATTGTAAGGATAATTTGAATAAAAAAACTACAATGATTTATCTTATCTCTACTTTAAAGAGATCATTTCTTTTAACATAAAGAAAACACAATAATCATATTTGAGAATATATATGTGTCATTATATATGTATGAATGGATATATGTATATATAAATTTATATATTTAAGTGTATATACATAAACCAATTATGTATATACACATACATGCGATATACCTTCTTTAAATAGTTTATATTTTTCCTTAATGAAAATGTAAGTTTCATTCTCTATAAGAAGGAATAAGAAAACATTTGAAATATGTATGTTGATGCATGTGTTGTGAAATATGTTGATTAATATCTTATAGTTCATTGAAATGGATTATGTAATAATGATTAAATGTTTGATTGTATAAATTTTGAAAACAATAAATCTAATTCAGTTTACCTTAAATGAATTTGTTGTTTCCAAGATAAACTAAATGAAACATACATAGATTATGAACGTAGAATGATTCTAATTTATTATCATAGGAAGGTTCTCTAGGTTAACCTTTTATAAACTAGATTGTATGCTTGAAAATTATATTTTTTTAGAAGGGAAGTATGTTACCTTATGTATGTAGAAGGATAACTTCCAAGAGGAGTGTCAAAAATGGGTTAATAGAGAGTATATGTTTTTATTTTTCCAAAATATATCATTTGGTAGATGTATACAATATATGCTTGGCCAAGAATTTGTACCCCATAATATTGAATGGACTAATTTTTATGATGTAACCCTCTTCCATTTCCTAACATTGATCTTGCATGTTCTAAATGTAGATAAAAATTCTTAGAGCTATGTTAGGCATGCATTGGATTCCACCTTGCATATCTTTTTCTCTTACTAAGTATTATGTACAGGGTTGGGTATTCTTCGAGTTAGGAAGCATTTTGAGGAAGTGTAGCTTTGTTTTTGGGTGGAAAATAATCTAAACCACGTTCTCATCCACCAGTTGTGGAAAGTGTTGGAGTGGAATCACATGGAATTCCATCTTTGATTACTTTAATTTATACTACATGATGTATAATTTCAGTTGGCTAAGTGGCAATGTTAGCCTAGTCAAACTATGTAAACTCGCAATTGATATTTGGAAATTTATATAAATTATTATTTTAGACACGTTGTGCTATGATAGAAAATAACTACCTAATTTATGTCTTTAATTTATTATTTGTAATGTCATAATTGATTTATTGGTGTTATTTAAGAATGACACATTATATTCGGTATCCGAGCTTAGGGTTCAGCTCTAGGCCTATGAGTCAATAGTGGTTAAGTCAAACCTTACTCAATTTTGAGTTCAATGAACCTGAATTGAATGCAGGTATGGGAAGGTCAAAGTCTAGGAAAAAAAAGGGAAAGATAGTTAGGACTTCTAGAAATAAAATTTTTGTCAAAGAGAACACAAACCTTGAATTCAAACTTGAGATTCCTAATGATGAGACCTTAGCACATGCCTTTAATCAACTAAAGTTAGAGAGGGGAAAAAAGGTTGAAGAGTCTAAACACACTATTAAAACTAAGAAATATTTTACAATACGATACTAGCCTTTGGGGTGTGGACCAATGTACCCATTCTAAAAAAGGAAGAGGAGTACTTGCATGCACATCCTTCTTCTTCCAAGAAGGTTGTTGTATACTTGGATGAGGACCTAGAAGAGTGTCCTCTATCTAAAAAATGAATAAGCTTCCTAATAATGGGAATTTTGTAAATAAGGATCTATGTAATCCATTATTATAATAAATAGAGTCTTTCTTTTTTTTCAAATTTGTGAGCTTTAATGACTTATCCTTGTGAAATGAGGAAGAAGGTGACCATCTTCTAGGGCTTCTAGGGTTAAAACCTAAAAGGAGAGAGGTCAATTTTCTTCTTGGGTGTTTCACTCAAGAACAAACCCTTGAGATTTCAATGCAAAGGAGATTGAAATTTGGCAAAGGGAATTCTGAAAGGGATTGAATAATGTCAAATGAAGGGTTCACTACCAAGTGTAAACCTGGAAAATAAGTTGTTTGAAAACACAGTGTAGTATGCAAGATGACCTAGAAAGATAAGTAAAATACAGTAGAAGACTATAAAATTGAAAGTATGCACCTAAGAAGCTAAAGAAGGTAGAATGGAGATCTAGATCACTAAAAAATTTGATGTTTATGTTGATTCATACTCATTTTCCAAGTTGGGCGAATCAATCCAATTTTTGGGGAAGTGTATAGGAACGGGTTTCAGCCCAAAGGGTATCCAAATTTGAAAAAAACCCTATTCAAGCCTATACAGTGGGACTCATTCACCAAAAATGATGAATCAGTCCACTTCTACCTTTTTGTAAATTCTGAAGTGAATTTTATGCCTCTCAGTTTGCTCTACTCTTCATGACTGGTTTTTGGATCCGAATCTACAAAATAACACCTACAGGTCTTCTCCAAGCTTCTCCAAGGTTGAATGGAAACTTTGAAAACTTTGAAGACTTGAAAAATTTTCTCCAACTTGGCTCCTTGACAAATCTACAACCTAGACCTGCAAATCACACACAGGAAGAGGGGAAATGGCTGTGGGGTTAGAGAATAAGGGTTTTCCTTGGTTAAACCCCTTGTTGGTAATTAAACCTTGAAATGAAAGAAAATCTAAAGGGAGAATGATGAATGAACAAAAGGTAATGTTTCAACTCACCAAACCCTAGCAATAAACTATTGCAACTATGCTTGAACTGGCTGCAATGGATGTGGTTCTTGACTCTTACTTAATGTTGATAGATCTTGAATACAAATCTTTCTTGGCTCATGAACTCTACATCACAATTGTGAGCACAATAACAAACATAAAGAATGTGATCTTTGACATGATGATTAATGCTTGAAGAATTCTCTTGAATACTTGATAATCTACCCTTGAAAGCCTTCAATGCTCTTGTGAACTAAATTTTCTATAAGGATTCTCTCACAAAAGTCTTAGTTGAAAATGAGTGAAAGAACCTTGTATTTTTACTCAATTATGTAAGAATTCTAGAAATTATAAAACTACAAGCCAAGATTGGATCTTGGAGAATAAATCCTGCCAAAGATTTAAATTAAATTTGATTTTGAGTTAAATGGGACTCATTCACCACCCTAGGCAAATGGGTCCCACCTAAGGGGACTCATTCAAATAGAATGGTGAATGAGTCCCACCTTAGGAATTGTAGGTGGGTTTTAGTGATTTTGATGTTTTGAATATTTTTTGTTAGGATATCCTAAAAAATACACCTAAATAAGGCTTGTGGATGCAAAATGGGGCTAATTTAAGCATAAAAAATCCCAATTATTAATGACAAGCCTAGATTAATGTTAATTATGATTAAAATTATGCTACAATACTTCACAATAGAACAAATAAGGAAAGATTAATGTTAATTATAATTAAACTTATATTTATTATGTTTAGTTAATTGATAAAACCCTAGAAAAGTGTGAAACTATGTTACAACACTTTATAACACCTTTGAAAGGTCCCATTAAAATATATTATTTCACAAGGTCCCAAGACCTAATGTGAATGTGTTATCCACATTACAACACTAAATCAAGGCAAAATTAAGCTAAAATCCACAAGAAGGGCCCAAACGAGTGTGAAAAAGCCAAAGGACCCTTTTTTCAATACTACACCTTGTTATGAATGAGCATTAATATCTTTAAAGATTGCATGTTATCATACTTAGTATTATGTGTATGAAATAAATAATCATAGACAAGCTTGTTTCACTTATGCTAAATGTAGGTTGTGACATAGGTAAATCGTGAACCATCATGGTGAACACTAGGAATGGAGGTTCAAGTGGTGGAAAAAATGAAGGTCAAAATGAGATGATGGATAAATTCCTTGACCTCTTAAATTGAAAATAAAATGTGATGGACCATTTGGAAGGGGAATTCTGAGGAATGTGAGATGGTCAGAACTTGAGGAATGAGGAACAACCATGGGGAAATAGAGATCAAGGTGGCAATAACTAGGAAAGAATCAAAGGAGAGCTTGAAAAGGATATTAAAAATGTAGCTCTACTAAAATTTGAAGGAAAGACCATTAGAGATAGAAAAGAAGCATGGATAATTGAAATGGAGACATATTTTGGGATCCAGAATCTATCTAATGAAACTAAGGTTGTATGAGCTTCTTACCATCTCTCTAGGGAGGCAACCACTTGGTGGGACAATGAAATGGTAGAATGGAAACTACTACCTATAGAGACTACATGGGAATAATTCCATTAGAATTTTAAGAAAGGGTGGCTACCTCTGCAATTTTTCAACTAGAAGATGACCAATTTCCAAAACTTAACCCAAGGTAGTATGTCTGTGACTCAATATTGTAAAAAGTTCACTCATTTTCTCAAATATGTACCTCAGTACTAGACCAATGAGAAATTTTGAATCTAAAATTTCATATTAGGGTTAACTCCCTATATTGGAGAAAATGTGGATATACATAATCCCCTTACTATGCAGAATGTCTTTGAGAAGGCCACCAAAAGAGTGTAGAAGTTGCAACAATTGTCTAACTTTTGCAAGAGTTCAAATTCCAAGTCTTGGTTCAGAAATAAGAAGTTTCAGAAAGGAGACAAACCCCATTAAATAGAAAACCTAAAAAGGGGAAGCGACTCTCAAGAGAAAGGAGAAGGCAATAGTGGAGGAAAGAACAAAAAGGCTAAAAATTGAAACAAAAATAAATAGGCGAGGTGAAAATTCTCATGAAAGGGGATTCACCACAATGACCTATTTCTCTGATTTCATTCAAGGAAATGAGAACCAAAACAATGAAGTGACTATCAACCAAAAAGGTGAGTGAAATCAAGGTATGAGTCATCAAATTTCCTGTCTATGTAAGGATGGGGGTATAAGCTAAAAAGCACTTTGGGGAGAAATATCAAAACCATCTAACAAACTCTAAAATGCAAGCTATAAAATGCAAACGTATAATAGTAATCAAATCTAATAGAAATATTAATCAAAATGAAGATTTGGAAAGGGGAAAATAATGTGTACCTTTGACAAAAATTCAGCTTTTAAAGCTCACTAAGGACTCATTCACCCTATGGAAAATGGGTCCTTGCTAGGGTTCTTTGAAATCTATTTTTGGGTTCTCTTCTACTATGTATGAACTTCCAAATTCTAGATTCTCACTATCAAACAACTAGAAATAAATTCTATAGAGGAGTTTCTGTGATATGACAAATTTTCTTGTAAATTTGACAAATTTACAACTTTCTTCAATTTTTCTCTTCAAAGGATCTTCAACCTAAAATCTGCAATCACACATCAAACAAAGAAAAATGTTGTTTGTTAGGGGATGGGGGTTTTCCTTGGTCAAACCCCATTTTGGTAATTAAACCTTGAAATGAATAAAAGCATGAAGGAATAATGAATGAACAACAATATGTAACTACTCACCAAACATTATTGGAAACTTGGAACATAAATCTGCAATTAGCATGAATTGGCTTCATTGGATGTGGATCTTAAAGATAAAAAGTGTCTTGAAACAATGCCTTGAATTCTTGCATAGATGTTGAACACTACATCACCATATTAGCTCAAACAACATGCATGATGCAAGAAATCATTGATATGACCATAAAATCTTGATTTTTTCAATAATCTTCAATAATTCCACCCTTTAATGCCTTGAAAATGCTCTTGAATTCTCTTGAATTTCTCTCTTAAAAATTGTAAGTGCTCACTTGAAATTATAGGATCTTAGGTTGAAATTGTAGGTGAAACTAAGTAAAATAATGTTTTATTTATACATATCTTAAGATTAGTTCCTGAAAATCAAATATCACAAGCCGACATTTGAATTTATATTTGAAATCATTTAAATACCACCAAAAACATAATTTGAATATAGGTCCTAGGTGCAAGTGAGGATCCATTAACCCTACGATGAATGGGTCCTAGGCCACTTTCCTAAGACACACATTGCTCAATGTTAAACCTTATGTTATGGCATTAATGAATGTCGGGTTTTATCCCTCAAAATTTATTATTAATTAGGCTTGGATTTTAATTTAAGGGGCCAATTAAGCCAAATTAACCTCAATTAATGAATGAAACCTTAGATTAGTGTGAAAGTGTAAAGTTACACCTTATGATACCAAAAATAAGGCACAATTAAGTCCATTTTAATTAAAAGGGCCCTAAACTTAATGTGAATATGTAAAATACATATTACAACACTAAATTAAAGCATAATTAAGCTCATTTTATTATTAATTATTCATTACCAAATTAATAATTTTCCTACACTACTACAACAACAAAAGAAATTTTAATAACAAACATAAGAGCTCCAAGGAAGATAGTTTGAGAGGTTGGAAACGGCCATGTGATGGGTGCTACAAATGTGGAGGTGATCATTATGCATCAAGTTTCCCACAACACCCAAGGGAACAAAAGGTAGGGAACTAGAAACTTAGATCCATTCGGCAATGGATAATAGACAAGATAAGTTTCAAGCCTCACCCATCCAACTATCAGGTAGGCTTTATGGAAAAGTTTTTACTTTTATTGATACTAGAGCCACTAAGTGTTTTGTTGATCCCATAATCATTTCTAGGTTATCCATTAGACCCAAATATATGGTCAATTCCTGGATGGTTCAATATGCGAATCGAGCAGAATGAAGGGTGGATTCTTGTCTCTTTTGAAATGAGTTAGAACTTCCAAGCTTCTAGATCCAAGTCAAAATTTATATGGCACCCTTAGGTCCTTATGATGTGATATTAGGGATTAATTGTATATCCAAACACAAGTCCATTGTGAACTGTGAGGACAAGATTTTTAGTTCTCTAGATGACTATGGGAATCTAGTTGAGATTCATAGGTTGCAAAGACCACTAAAAGTTAGGCAAATCTCAGCCATGCAACTCAAGAGGGATCAAAGGAAGGGGTGTACCATATATGTTGTACATGTTAGTGAACCTAAAAAATATGAAGCCTTATTTGGATGATTACCCTATTCTTAAGGAATTTCAAGATGTGTTTCTCAAAGAAATCATAGATCTACCTCCCAAGCGGGAATTTGATTTCTCTATTGATCTAGTACCATGAGTTGAACATTAGTCCAAGGCCCCATAAAAGATGAATACCATTCAAATATTTAAATTGAAGGCCCAACTGCATGAACTATTGATTAAAAGGATCATTATACCTAGTGTGTCTCCTCGGAGTGCATCAAAAGTCTTTGTAAAGAAGAAGGATGGAACCTTGTTTCTGTGTACCGACTATCGAATGTTGAACAAGGCTACCATCAAGAATTGATATCCTCTCCCGATAATTGATGAACTATTTGATTAGATGAAGGGAGCATCAATGTTGTCTAAAATATATCATAGGTTTAGATACCACTAGTTAAGAATAAAAGAAGAGGACATCCCTAATAATTCTTTTTGTACTCGGTATGAACACTACGAGTTCACTATAGTAACTTTTGGTTTGACCAATGCACCAGTGGCTTTTATGAATCTCATTAAAACTATATTCTGAGATTGTCTACATGATTTAATTTTTATCTTCATTGATGACATCTTGATTTATTCTAAATTCATTAAGGAGCACGATACGCGCTTGAGGAAAATTTTGCAATGCCTAAGAGAGAAGAAGGTTTTTGGAAATCTATCCAAGTGCTCATTTTATCAAGACAAGGTGCACTATATAGGTCATATCATAGTAGCATAAGGAGTCTCTATAGATCTCAAAAATATAAAGGCAATTGTGGAATGGCCAACACCCCAAAGTGTGACAAAAATATGAAGTTTCATGGGTCTTGTGGGTTACTACAAGAAGTATGTACAAGGATTCTCTTAGATTGCAGCCCCAATAATGTCACTTCAAAGAAACGAGAAATTTTTTTGAATGGACAAAAAATAGTGAGCAGGATTTTTAACTCCTGAAGGATAAAATTACTACAACTCCATTGTTAACTATACCTAATCTAAATGGTTAATTCAAAGTAATCACATATGCTTTTAGAGATGGTGTAGCAGCAGTATTAATGCAAGATGGGAGAGTAGTGGTGTATGAATCAAGTAAGTTGAACCATCATGATATAAATTATGCACCACATGATTTGGAATTAATTGTAATAGTACATGCCTTGTAGATGTGGAGACATTATCTATTGGGGAAACCATTTGAGCTTAAAACATATCATTTAGGAGACATTTTCACCCAACTGAATCTCAATGCATGCCATAGATGGTGGTTGGAATTCCTTAGTGAATATGACTTTTGAATTGAGTACATTAAAGTAAAATAGAATATTGTAGAAGATGCTCTTAGTAGAAGAAGACATCCAACAACTATGACCACGGCAAGATCCAATCTAAGGCAACACATGATGTAAAACTTGCAAGTGGATGAGCACTATGAAAGAGTAAAGAAATCTCTAGAAGAGAATCCCTCAAACCATTGATTTGATGGGTATGAAATTGAATTATATGGAATCATAAGATATAAAAGGAGGATGTATATTCTATATTCTAGAGATCTCAAGAAGTTGGTCTTAGAGGAAATCCATAATCCACCTTATTTATTACACTCTAGAGTTGTAAAGATGATTGCAAAGTTGAAATATTTTTACTTTAGCCAAAACTTAGGAAGGATCTAGTTGAATATGTATCCAGATGCTTAGAATTTCAATGAGTCAAGGTTGAACATGTGCATCCAAAAGGGCTCCTCTACCCTCATGATATACTTGAGTACAAGTGGCGGGTGACCAACATGGACTTTATATAGGGGCTACCTTTGAGTAAAAATAGGCATGATGTCATCTTGGT
The DNA here is from genome assembly GCA_007115665.2 of Sequoiadendron giganteum. Taxonomy (NCBI): domain Eukaryota; kingdom Viridiplantae; phylum Streptophyta; class Pinopsida; order Cupressales; family Cupressaceae; genus Sequoiadendron; species Sequoiadendron giganteum. Next base: position 570,606,505 of record CM021106.1, on the reverse strand, counting down.
GGTAGTTGATAAATTGAATAAGGTGGAACATTTTATTCCAAGGAACCTTAAGGATGGATCGTTGAACTTGGATAAGAAATTTGTCCTAGATATCTTCTGTTTGTATGGAGTTCTTAAGACTATCATATCCAACAAGAATACTCAGATGACATGTAGATTTTTGATGAACTTGAATGTAGCTTTGGAAACTAAGTTGAATTTTAGTTCAACATATCCTCCTTAGACTAATAGTCAAATGAAGATCCAATTAGGTAGTAGAGGATCTCCTCTGAATGTATTTTATGGACCAAAAATCTAAATGGGAAGAGTACCTACCTTTAGTAGAGTTTTCCTATAGTAACTCTTTTCATGGATAGATGCAACATCAAGTTGCAAAATAGAGACATTGTTTAATAGAAGGTCCAGTGAGATCAATATTCTATAGACAGTGCCACCTAGGAGGATGCAAAGGAGATAAAATGCTCCTTTATTCATTTTATTTTTTAAATAAAATCTTAATGTTTCTAAAACATAGAGAAATAGGGGAGGTGTGTTCACCAAAATGGAAAAAATAACAAACCTTCCTATTCTATTATATTTAATTAAATATGTTAAACCTAACTGATATAACAATCAAACGGAAAACATGAAGAGGCTCAAATGTTGTGTACCTATTGCAAAAAGTGTTTTTCAAATCTCATTAAGGACTCATTAACCCTATGGAGAATGGGTCCTAGCTAGGGCTTTGGAAAATAAATTTTTGGGTTCTGTTCATCTCATTCTGCACTCCTAGATCCTAGGCGATCACTATTGGAAATTCGAAAATAAAAGCTATAGCTCAGTATCCATGATTTGATAATTTTCTTTGTGACTTTGACAACTTTGACAAATTTTGTAATTTCTCTCCAATGATTCTTCAACCTAAAACCTTCAATCACATGCATCAAATGAGAGAAATATATTGTTTTATTAGGGAATAGGGGTTTGCCTTGGTCAAACCCATTTTTGGTAATTAAACCCTAAATGAAATAATGCATAAAGGAATGATGAATGAACAAGCAATGTAACAACTCACCACACCTTAGTTGAAACCTTGGATATCAATTAGACTACACTCTAGCATGAAATGGCCTCAATGGATGTAGATCTTGATCATAAACCTTGATGTGAAATAATTTCTTGAATATGCTTGATAGATCCTACATACTACATCAACACATTAGCTCAATAACATGCATGATGCACTAAATCATAGAAATGATGAAATGACTCTTGATTTCTGCAATAAGCCTTCAATAATCTACCCTTGAATGCCTTGAAATGCTCTTGATCACATAAAATTGCTATTAGGACTTACTCATAAAGTTGCTAGGTGAAACCAAATGAAATAGCCTTGTATTTATACTAATATTACCATTAATTCTTGAAATTCAAAAAACACAAGCCGACATCAAATCATGGATTTTGGAATGATTAAAATATCACCAAAAACATATTTCAAGTCTATGGGTCCTAGTTCTAAGTGAGGACCCATTTTCCATGCAACGAATGGGTCCTAGGCCACTTACCGAGGACACACTTTGGGAAATTTGAAACAGCATGTGAAAATAGGGTCCTAGGATCTAGTGAGGACCCATTCACCATGTGGCGAATGGGTCCTAGGTCACTAACCTAGGACACATACCATCTAAAATTAAGTGTTGTCTAATGGAATTTATGAATTCTAGGTTTTATCCCTTGGAATTTCTAATTAATTAGGATTGGACTTGAATTAAAGGGGTCAATTAAGGTAAGTTAACCTCAATTAATTAATAAATCCCTAGATTAGTGTGAAAATATAAGATACACTTTACAATACCCTAAATAAGGCAAAAATTAAGTCCATTTCATTAAAAAGGGCCCTAAACTTAATGTGAATATGTAAAACACGTTGCAACACTAAATCAAGGTAAAATTAGGTTCATTTTATTATTAGTTATTCCCAAACTAAGGAAAAATGGATACTTTTTCCATTGCTACATTTTTCCCCCACTTTAGTGAGAGTATGACCCCATCTCAAACTCGCACTAAAGTAGACATTCAATACACTTATATATGCAACAATGACAAAGATACACAATCATAAAACATGAAAGACCAAGAAGATGAAGCCTAGGTTGTCCAATGCAATGTGGAACCCATCTAATCTATCAGGTTGCAATCACTCTAAGGTAGCAAAAATCTAGGTTGTCTACTCTAGGCGAGTCTTCCAATAAAGTGGCTTAGCACTGAGAAAGTCATGCCTATGTGTCGACTCTCACTGCACAATAAGAAATGCATGCCTATGTGTTGGCTTTCATAATAATAACCATACTAAAGTTTCCCCTCTGATAACATCAATAAGGTGTCATAGAATGAAATGAAACAAAGGGATGGGAAAGGAGAGAATCATATTAGGCTCTCATACCATATCAAAGCTATCCTCCTAACAAATTCAATAAGGCACCACAATGCAAGCCAAGGCTCCATAGGAAAGCATGGTGTGTTATGCTAGGTGGCCTTGAATTAGGGTTCGAGCTTAATAAGGTCAACAAGTTGTATTATTCCAAACACTTCTAAACATTATGCATATATAGGTTTTTGTTTACATGTTTTTCACTTCATTCATGTAAGGTATTCTTCTCAGGGAACATCGTGCCCAATGTCTCCAAGAGAGGACAAGTCTAGAGTAAGAGATTCACAACTTAGGGAATGTAGTGTGTCACATCATCACCAAGAGGAAATTTGTATACTAAGAAATATTGCACTCTTAGAGGACATCAAACACAATTACACCACCAAGAAAAATATGCATCACAAGAAAAACAAAAATCACACCATGAAACATGCAAAATGTCGAAAGATATTATGGATGTATGCCCCCACTTTAAAGTGGTTTCTAACATCATTGTTGTGAGAAATTTATTTAAATTAGCCAATATTTACTCATAGGACATGAGAGCTTCCTTTGAAATCCCTATGCCAAGTCATATGTTTCCAAAATAAAGCTACACCATGAAAAAAGAGGGGGAGGTTGCCCCCAAAAATACATAAGGGATTTATGGATTTGGGGTCAGTATATGTTTCTTACAATGTTTCTTAAGAGCTCAAAAATGTCATCATTCCCAAAATACTCATAGAACTATAAGAAAGACACAAAGAGAGCAAAAACAAAGAAAAAAATCCTTTGGGTCAACATGGAAGAGACCTAAATATCTCGATGCCTTGCATCATCCCAAAAAGGAAAACACAATACAAATGAAAAAGGATAAAAATGTCTATGACATAGAGAAGAATGTAGATACACATAGATGAAGGCACAAAAGAGACTTAGGAGAGTTTTGAAATGAAACAACATAGGGGATCACATTACGCACATGAAAAGGAAAAAAATGAAAAATACTAGTAAGTCACATGTGAGTCAACCTATAGGAGGTCGTCTACATCTCAATCTTGATCAATATATGTGGAAGACAAAAAACTAGCCAAAGGGATAATTCCAAGTGGAAAACTAGAACACACACCAAGTTCAAAACTCTTTTTAGGAGAATTGGTATTTAAGCTCATAAAATAGGAAAACAATGAGTTCAACTCATTATGCACTTGTTCATCAATCTCTGCAATGTCAATGTAATCATCTAGATTAATCACAAAAGGAGTTCGAATGATAGTGTAGCTATAAGGTTCTTGTTTATGTTGTGGTGAGGGCGAAGAGACATCATGCCTTGTAGGAGATAAGTTTGGGTTTTTATTTTCTATGTTTGTCTTTTCATATTTAGTTTGTAACATACAAGAAATAGCACAATGTCTAAACCTATGATCTCTAGCATTTCGGTTTCATTTCAATCCATTTTCAATTTGGGTTTGTGTAGGAGTGGGTTTGTCAACTATAGGTTTCTTTTCCTCCCTTAGGGGAGAAATGGAAGAAATCGTAGGAGGTTGTTCAACCAATTTCTCTTTAACTTTTTAAAATTGTTTGATTTTAAGAGGCATAACAAGATTATTTTGATTGTCTCATGGTCTCTTATAGGAAATTGTAGGAGGATTTTTCATAGGTTTCTCTTGGATATTTGGAAGGGATTTTTTTCAATCATAATTTCATCAAGGATAGGTGGCTCAATCAGAGGTGGAGGCATGTTTCTAAGGTATAATTTTGCTATACACTTTTCTTTAAACATTTTGATATAATTTGAAAGACTGGTCCTCACGAGGTCTAATAGGTTCAATAGGCTCAAACCAAAATAAATCCAATGAAAATTTCCCATGGGAAGACACCAGATTAAAACCACTATGATGCACGATAAAGATCGCATTTCCAACGGGAAACATTAGACATTTATACACAATCGATGAGATGGCATTCATGGCGAGAAGTCATGGATATCCTAACTTCACATGAAATTGGGCCAACGAAAAGAAGATGGTGAATGAGACACTTAATGTTTTCAGTCTACTTTTAGAGGAAGATTTATTGAGCCCATGACAAGACAAGAAAAACCATTATGCGTTTTGATCCATTCTTTCGTTTTTCATAGGTATCTTGATAGAGTTCATGCATAAATAGGAATTCTTTAGTAATAACATTCTCTACATAGATGGGATCAATTAATATCTCATTAGTAGGCTTGTCATTGATTCTTGAAGCTATGTAAAGAGGAACATCAGGTGCATGTTTGAGTATGTCGTTTTGTGAGAAAGAAATATCAAGATCCATTTTGGTTGAGCTCTTATGAGGTTTATCTTTAATAAATGACACCAATTTAATTGGTTTGTCTTCATTTTCATTCTTTATGTTTTCATCATTCGTGTCAACATTCGTCACATCATTCTTTGATTCACTAACTTTGATAAATAAAATAGTATGTTTCAGCATAGGATTTGTCATGATTTATAAGTTTTGGTCAAGAGAAGCTACATACATATTACCTTGATCACTATTATTTCCAACATCAGTGATTTCCTCTTGTTCATTCACTTGTTTAGTACTAACCATAGCACAAGTGATTCCTTGTTTCTTAGGGGGAGTAGATGACTCATCATAAACTCCTAATAGTTCTTTCAAATATTCATATTCCTCACATTTTGTATCAATCAATTGAGTATGTTTCAAAGTGAGATATATATTATAGGAAGTATGCATGATGGTGTTAATGTTGAGTGAAGGCAAAGTGCAATGCAATGACCTAAACTATAATGCAGTTTTTTATTCTAAACAAGGTAATTTGCTGATTACACTATGAATTTTTTTGGAAATGAAGTCTTGTAAATGTAATTTTGAAATCAACACATGTACTAAATGTACCAAATTAAGGTAGATATAATGAAATTAATGAAACAAAAACTCAACAAAGTATAACATAAATCTAAAAGCAGTAAACAGAAGCACATAAATGAAGATTAAATACTCAAAAATTTAGATTATGGCATAATTAGGGACCCATTTCCCTAGGGTGAATGGGTCCTAGATTAGGGTTTTGAAATCGATTTTTATAGATTTTTAAGTGTTTTCTAGTTTTTTTTAGATTCAGGTTTGCTACAAGTTTTAGTTTTAGCTTTTTGTCAATACAATGTGAAATGCAAGTTAAAATATGATAGATTGATGACCTAAAAGACCTATTTTGATATGCATTTACAAAAAATTAAAAAAAATACAATTTTATATGATGTAAGTGACATGCAAGATGGCTTTTTTTTTTTTTTTTTAAAGAATGCAAACAATACAATCATAAAACCCTAGATGCAAGGCAAAGTTGAATGCAAATTAGACACCCTAAATGAGACCTAATTCAATGAAAATAAATGCAAGATCTAGATCTAGGATGAAAAGGACTCCAAAATTATATAATTACAATGCTCAAAAGGTTAGGTTCACCATAAACAAACATAGAGAAATAGGGCAGTTGTGTTCATCAAAATGGAAAAAAATGATGAACCTCCTTATTCTTCTATATTTCATTCAATATCTGTGTTATGACATTTAAATGAGTAAAAAAAATTAAAACCTAACTGATATAGCAATCAAAAGAGAAGTTTTAAGATGGTCAAATGTTGTGTACCTGTTGCAAAAAGTTCTTTTTCAAACCTCATTGAGGACTCATTTTCCCTATGGCGAATAGGGTAAGTGCAAGAAGTTGGGTTCATATTCAAGGGAAGTGTCATTTTTTAGATTTAAAATAAGTACTCGTTCCAAAAGGTTTGAAGCTCACAATACATATTTTTTATTTGGATTTAGGATTAGAAAAGGCATGGTAACTCAATACTTAGCCTTCGACTTGCAAGTACAAGGCTATGGAAATTTCAAGAGAAAAAACATTGGCAATATAGCTGATGATTTTTAAAAAAAATTATGTCATGAAATTAAAACCCATTATAGATGACAATTTCTAGTTTTCAAATATATATTTTTTTGTATGATTGGATTTTTTTTTATATTTTCTAATTAGTTAATGGGGAAACTGGTCCATAAACTTGAAATGTTAGGTTTTCGTAATTTTCTAATAACTTTAAATTTGTTAATTTTATTCTTAAAAACATTATATGGTATCAATCTATAAACAATTATTTACACAATGAAAAAAAAAAATGAAAAAATGATAACTTTAGGTCAGGTTATGTTGTCCGTACACAAAGGTTTTAAAAAACAACATTTAGGGCCAATAGAAAATTAATAAATAAAAATATATTGAGAAAAAAATTATAAAAAGATATCCTCATCAATTTTCATTATAACACACATCTTTTTGCAAAAAGAAGTAGAAAAATACTTTTATTTAGTTCAGATTATGGTGTTCGTACACATGCATGGTATGGTCCTAAAAAGTGACTTTTAAAAAGTGGTTTTTATACATGACTATTAAAAATCATTTTGTATCATCTAGGTATTAGAATAAATTACATATTTGAAGACTAGACTCAAAACACTAAATTTCATATTATTGAGATTTTTTAGGATTTAATATGTAAGTGCTTCAAACTTTAAGTCCAACTATGGAAAATTCTAAAAATTAGGAAAAACAATTCCACTATTTGAACATTTCATGGACCCAACTTCTTGCACCTACCCAATAGGTCCTTGTTAGGGCTCTAGAAAAACAATTTTTGGATTCTGTTTCTCTCATTCTACACTCCTAGATCTCAGTTGGGAAATGTTGGAAATTTATAAATAAATCCTATAGCTCAATTTCCATGATTTAACAACTTTCTTTCCAACTTTGACAACTTTTGCATTTTTTCTTTCCAAATGATTCTTCAACCTAAAATCTACAATCACACATCAAAGGAGAGAATTTTTTTTTTTTTTTAGGAAATAGGTGTTTTCCTTGGTCAAACCCTATTTTGGTAATTAAACCTTGAAATGAAACAATGTATTAAGGAATGATGAATAAACAAGCAATGCCACAACTCACGACAACTTAGTTGAAACCTTGGATAACAAATCTACACTCTAGCATGAATTGACCTCAATGAATATAGATCTTGATCATAAACCTTGATGCGAAACAATGTATTGAATATGCTCAATAGATCTTGAATGCCACATCAACAAATTATCTCAACAACATGCATGATGCAATAAATTTTTGATATGATGAAATGTCTCTTGATTGCTGCAAGAATCCTTCAATAATCTTCTCTTGAATTCCTTGAAATGCTCTTCAATGTTCTTGATCTCATAAGCTTTCTCATAAAGGTTTTATGTGAAACTAAATGAAATATCCTTGTATTTATACTTATCTTATCATTAATTTCCAAAATTCAAATAACACAAGCAAACATCAAATCATGAATTTGAAGTCATTAAAATACTGCCAAATACATATTTCAAGGAGGGGTCCTAGGTCTAAGTGAGGACCCATTCGCCATGTGGAAAATGGGTCCCAGGCCATTTGCTTAGGACACACTTCGAGAAATCTGAAAGATCATGTTAAAATAGGGTCCTAGAACCTAGTGAGAACCCATTCGCCATGTGGTGAATGGGTTCTAGGTCACTAACCTAGGAAACACACCTTCTAAAATTAAGTTTTGTGTAATGACATTTATGAATGTCGGGTTTTATCCCTTAGAATTTGCAATTAATTAGGCTTGGGTTTTAATTGAAGAGGCCAATTAAGGCAAACTAACCTCAATTAACTAATAAAGCCTTAGATTAGTGTGAAAGTGTAAAAATACACTTTACAACACCCTAAATAAGGCACAAATTAAGTCCATTTCATTAAAAAGGGATCTAAATTTAATGTGAATGTGTAAAACACATTACAATACTAAATCAAGGCAATATTAGGTTCATTTTATTATTAATTATTTCCAAACTAAGGGAAAATAAATAATTTTTCTATGACTATAGTCTCATTGAGATATTAGTGCTTTAGCATTTTGGATTTACATATTATGATATTTTTGTTTGATAATAGAGTGAATGAATGTTGAAATAAACATATATAATGTAGTTTTAGCTGATAAGACATCGGGATGATGTCTCTTCCTAGTGGGGAAGGAAGCCACATATCAATTTTTGCTTGCACTTAATAATCTGAAGTTACTTAAATATTTTAGAAAATAAAAAATTATCAGTTTTTGACTTGTTATAAATTTAGGATTTCAACGATATTTCAAAATGTTTATCTATGTAAACTTTATGATTAAACACGAAGAATGAATTTTTAAATGAAGTAATGAAATAATTTTGAGCATTGGTTAAATGTTACTAATGAAAATATTGCGAGTGCAAGAGTGTGTTTTGTAATATCCCTCCGTTTTGCTTCTTGTTCGGTTTGCTTTATGCTATGTTTGGTTGCAACTATTTTGATACTCGATACATTTTGTTATGATGTTTTGATCACTACTATTAAGTGACAATTATTATTGTGGGATGTGGTTATCTGATTATTGTTTCATATGCATTATGGATTAATGATATTGTAGAGTTAGCATGAGATGTTATAATGAGATTATTGGAATTATGATAGAAGTGTCAGTTTTCATGAGTGTATGGGTGAAGAGGACGAGTTTGCATCACTCGCTTGCGAGCACCCTACGAATCCGTAATTTCTCCTTCGCGATGTGTATTATATGCTGGATATATTATATGATGTTGTTCACTTGGTTTCAGGTTTGCAGGTACATGACATTGACTCCACCTGGTTTCACATGTTTGAGCGTGTCGAACCAACGGTTAAGTTCAACGAGGGATAGTAGCTAGGTAACATGTGTCAAGTCCACACCCTAGCCTTAGTGTATCATCAGCTTTAGTTGTTGAGTCATAGTTTACCTTATTTTAATATTATTTGATTCTGAAAGGTGCCTATTTATTTAATCAATATTTAGAATAATTGCATTTAAATCATGTTGATGGTTATTTAATTTAAATAATGCAATGTGGATAAAAGTTTATATTTAATTTATTTAATTAATTAAATTTAATCCAAGGGGGTTGAATTTAGTTATTAAATAATTTAATTAATTAATTAAACGTGATGTAGGAAAATGAAAGGAAATAAAAGAATTAAAATTAATTTTGGAATTTAATTTCATCTTGTGGGAATTAAATTAGAAATTGTAATTAAATTTTTACTTGGGAAATGAGTTTCAACTTTGAAAATTAATTTATTATTTGAAATTGCATTTGAAATGGAAAGTGGGTTTTCGAAAATTGAAATTGAAATTAATATCTAATTTGCATGTAATGTGAATTAGGGTTGTAAAAATTGAAATTGAAATTGAAATATCTAATTTGCATGTAATGTGAATTAGGGTTATATTAGGTATTTTTGATTTATAAAGAATACATGTTTAATTTTAGGGCAGAAAAAGTCTTTAGAAAAAAATCATTTTTACATCAGAGAAGAAATTTTGGGAAAATTGCATCAAGAAGGGTTTGAAGAGAGTTTCTGATTGTAAAATTGATTGGAGGAAAGATTGTTGCATTTGTTGGGTGTTGGATTGGATTCGTTGGATGATTGAAGGAAATTCAGGAAATCTTTGGAGGAGGCTTGCATCAGAAATTCATTTCTCCTGTACCTTCTTGAACCAGGTTTTCGTCTTGGTGTTTTATTGTTCTTGGTTATTTTTAAAATAGTAGTGATTAAAGATTTGTTTGTTAAATCTGTTTTAGAAAAGAAATTTGTAATTAGAAGAAAATAAATAAATAAATTTATAGCTTTTGCTTTGTAAAAATTCTTGAGTGAAAATTGTGAAAACCTCAGTTGAATTTTAGTTATTTGAAGAAATCGATTATTTTGTGTTTGGAATCAAACATAGAGGTTGAACAATACATTTAGAATGTTTTTAGAAAATGAAACCCTCTATTGAAATTAGGTGGAGAAACTTTGAGGTTTGTTTGAAACTTCTGATTTTAATTTAGATCCATTTGATTTTTCTTCTATTTGTTCTAAAATTTGAGAAAATAGTTTAAAAGAATTAATTCTTAAGATCTCTATGAAATTTGGGTTTTTTTCTGAAAAAATGTGATTATTTTAATAAATTTTTTTCCCAATTTGTTTATTGGGTTAAATCCATTATATATATAGTTTTGATTTTAATAAAAAAATTTGATTTAAAATTCATTGTTGTCATCCATACGACATTTTTTGCTTTTCTTGAAAATCACAAAAATGTTGTTAAGCGAATTCCATTCGGTGGGTGCTATATTGGAATTACTTTGGGTGGGGGTGCATTGCACACCCCACCACCCCATGTATGGAGGTTATGACTGCCTTATGAGGCAGCGCCCTCCACTTAGTGGAGGGAGCGTTGTCTCATATGGCAACGCAACCCCCATGGGAGGCCACCGCCAATGTAAGTAATGGGGCGGGGGTTCGGCCACAGTCGACCCCTCCCCATTAAAATGGATTTCATCTTTTTTTTATTATTTTTTTTAAAACCACGAACCAAAAGAATTTCGCCCGCCTCCAAATGAAATTTGGATTTTTATATTAAATATAATTAATATCAAATATATTATATATATATATATATACATTTATATATACAAGATGTTATATATATAATGTATATATGTATATAAATATATACAAGATGTTATATATATAATGTATATATGTATATCTATATATATATTTTATGGAATATTAATAATAGAAGTTTTATCATTTTGAAAATATCGAAAGGATAACATGTAAAAGATAGTGAATGTTAAAAGAATGTAATATATATATAATAAATATATGCTTATTTATTTAATGAATATATTACACGAGCAATTTCTATTTGAGAATATATGTAATATTTGATGTGGGATTTAATATAATTAAATTAGATAAATAGATTATTTATATATATGTAATTTTGTTATGGTTTACATGCTCAATTGACCTTATAGATAAAATTGTAAACTTAATATAAATTATTAAATAATGATTTGCATGCAATAAAGAATATAAGAGGGAATATTTATTTGAAGAATTGAACATATTGGATTATGAGAATGAAATATTTATTAAACATAATTGTAGAATATAGTGAGATGTATATATTACATGAGTGTTTCCAATTAGGAGTATTTTCAATAATTATTTGGTTTTATTTCGGTGCATGTAGTTTTTGTGCATGGAGATTTTAAAAGATAGAATTATAATGCATGGACAAATAGATAAGGAAAGAGATATTTTATAAATTTCATGTTCAGATAGAAAATTGATTGAATTATATGAATTAGCTAGAAAATGAAAGAAATCCAATTAGATGTGTACTTGTGTTGGTTTTGAATGCATGGTCGAATTGTTAAGGAAAAAGATATTTAAATATATATTGAAGAATTGTAAAAATATTTATATTTGAATGTTTGTTTAATTAATGAGATTTAATTAGAAACAATATGAATGCATAGTTAAATAGTCAAGCCAAAATATATTTTTCTTACACTAAGATATTGATGTTTTTAAATAGAGAATTGAAAAGATTTAGATTTTGGATAGAAATTGAATATAATATTTGCAATAGTTTATGTTATATTAGAAGTAAATCTAGGAAATGATTATATTGAAAAAATGAAATATTTATTTCCATAGAGTAATTTAATCGTTAGGATTGGAATATTCAAGAATCTATATAATTAAGTTTATTAATATATATGTTTGGTGTATATATAATATGAAGCATATATAAATAGGTTAAGTGTAAATTTATTATCGTATTTCATTTTAATAAGATGCAAGCAATATATTATTGAATAGAGATTTAAAATGGATTGATTAGTGTATATGGGAAAATGGATAGAGGAACAATATTTTATTATATTATATTAAAATGATTGAATGTTTTAAATAGAAAATTGAATGAGATGTAAGATTTGGTTAGGAAATGGAAAGAGTATACTTGCATGGATTTGTGTCGGTTTAAAAATAAATTAAGAAGTTGTTATATTGAGGAGGCAAGTAGTTATTTTAGTTTATTATATTTCAATTAGAGCAATTAATTTATTGTGAATGAAATATGAAAGAGATATGGATTTAGTATATCCAAAAATAGTAATTTTCTCGTGATTGTCTTAAATGTTCTAGTTTCTCTATATTTCATAAAGGGATGTAAGTTTAAATTGTTTGAGACTTCCTATCATGGAAATAGAAATATGGGTATATGATTATTTGGGTTAACACTGTAAGTATGTCTTTGACCTTGTTAACGTTACTTATTGAATGAATATGGATTTAAGAAATCCAAAAATTAGATTTGATTAATGACTTGAATGTTTTTGTTGCTATGTCATCATATTGCATTGAAGGTTTTAGGTTTTAGTTTTAACCCTAAATTGTAAATCTTCTAGAAGAACTTAGAGGATAAGGGTTGTTGAATCTTTATGCCATCTAATTGTTTTTCCTTGGGTAGTGCATGGCGTCTTTTCAGTTTTACCTGGTTTTCATGAACATGGATGTTTTGTACCTCCTGTGAAAGGAGTGGACTATGTGTTTGTTGCCTCAAAGATGTTTGGAGTGTGTTCTATTATTTGTTTCCTACTAGAGTTGGAGTGGTTATGTTTTCTATTTTATGTGCACTTGAGATTCCCTTGGTGATTGGTATTTGTATACGTGTATGGTTCTCTGAACATACTTGGTCGATTTTATGTCTAGAAGCAAAGTGACCTATGTTAGTGATATTAGTGTTGTACCTGAGTTGTACTTGTTTAGTTCATTTGTTTGGTTATGTCATTATGAGTCTGTCTTTGGTTAGAGGTAGTAGTATCTTAACCATGTTGTGTGGTTACTATCTCCTAACATGGGGGGTGGGCCTTTGGGTACCACATGGTTGGGTGGAACATGCACCAAAACCGTTGGGTCCCCTTTGATCTTCAGTTCTTGGTGGCGAGACATCTAGATGGACAACTCGTGGTTCTTATTGTATTTTCTTGCATAGTAATATTCTAGATTGTATAAGTTATTTTATCCCTCATATGTTTATGAGGTGAGATTATGTAATTGTTATACTTTTGTACTATTGTCTCATTCTGGGAATGAGTGATGTAACTATTGGATTAAGTTAATGTTTATGAGATCATATCTTAGATGTTCATCTTATTATGTTATGTGGTATCCTTATGATGTATGAGGTTTATTTCATAAAGTATTTATTGCTATGGTTTATGTAATATGTATGTGTAGGTTTAAGTAATCCTAACCTTGTAGCCTTAGAAGTTGTTGTTAATTAGTAAGTGAATGTGTATGTTATTACACTTTATAAAAAAAAAAAATTTGGTTCACTTAAGTCGTTAATTACAACTTCCTTTAGGGTTACTTGGTGGGGCATTACATGTTCAAATGCAATAATAGGTTGAAGAACAAGAACATGGTTGAGGTAAGAGTATTTAGCCGAATGACAATAGGTAAGCTTGTTCGAATCCGGATCGCGCATACCACTGAAAAATCATAGTGTTGAAATTTGAAACATGATTTTGGTAGTATATCATTTTATGTGAATGATTTCCATTTGATCGAAGGGAAAGGAATGTTGTGTCGATGAGAAAATAGGAAGACTAGTGGAAAGTGAATTATTAGTTCATTAGTTTTACCTTGTGAATTTAATGTTTGTTTGAAATTCAAAAAAATCATACAAGTGTTTATGTTGAGTTGAAATGCAAATTATAAAAGGAATGATTCTAAGGGTAATATGAATAAAAATAATGGGATGATTTCTCTTATCTCTATTTTAAATAAATCATTTCTTTTAACAAAAAGAAGACACAACAATTGTATTTGAGAATATATATGTATAAATATGTATATGTATGAATGGATATATATAATTATAAATTATAAATGTGTAAAGTAAAATGTATATATATAATATATGTAAGTATATATATGTATATGTATATAATATATTTATGCATAATATAATCAATGCATAGTGGGGCGAAGACAGGGAAATACAATTAAGGAGCCCCATTATGAGCATAGGAGATTTCAAACATCGAAATAGCATAACTCCCAACCTACATGCTTTCCACTTAGGAACCACGTAAGAGTGGTAGTGGAGTGAAAAATTGAGGGAGAAAAGTTGTAGGAAGATCGACCCGAAGAGGAAATCAAAGGGAGGATAATCTCGTTGGGAGAAAAATCAGAGGAGAGATTGAGTTGTGGAAGGGAAAATGCTGGAGCTCTTGGGAAGAACGGAGTCTTGTTTTAGCTCATATTCTCCTCACAAAACCAGTGAGTGGTTGTTTCAACAAAATCAGAGGTAATGTGACTTAAAATAGAACTTTCCTATTTGCATAAAATGCTTTAGTTGTACCTCCCATAATCCTTGGTTTCCATGATGAAATATCTTTTGGTCTAAGATGACTTCATTTAATTTTCATTGATCTCTATCTTGGGTGGTCTATTATTCTATAGTCGGAAAATCCAAGATGGGCTTGAAACCTCTTAAATGTCCTCTTTTATTTATTGTACTTTGCTTGTATTAATAGTAAGCTATCATGCATCATATATTAGAGGAATTAAATGAGACGATAGGAATGACTATGGCAGGTTTAGAATCCTGTATGTTGAACCATGTTGGCCTTCATGAGGAGGCATTCTTTATGCATTTATAATGCAGTAGCCAAAAAGGCTTAATCGGCCCATAGTCGACTATTTATATTGCATGAATCAGCTTATAGCTGAATACTATTACCAATCCAATTGCCTTACAACCGATTGTAGATTCCCTTGGTGTCGGCTTATAGCCAAACATTATTACCCTATCAGGATCGGCTTTCACCCCTCATTGTAAATGCTAAAGTTGTCATGTAATTTTCCTTCGAATGTCCAGTTTCTCATTATGTAAAATTTTATATTTGCATGTAATGTTCTCATTGGGCTGAATTAGCGATCAATTATCTTAGAGCCGACTCAATTGTGGGTAACCCGCCAAGTTGAAAACCCAATATTCATGAGTCGGGTAAAGGCCGAAGCCCTGCCCCTATATCCACAATAATAAATCACCAAATGAGTCGATAGATGACTCATATTAGGTCCCATACAAAGATCAGGCCTGTGTATTTTCTAAACATAGCACTTAACAATTCACATGTTTCGACCATGGGCCCTTAGCATAGTGCCTCGACTTACAACCGAAGTTGCCCTTCATAATACACCAGAATGTAAATGTTAGCTTGTCACGATCGATGGAACCTGAATTAGAATGACAAAACTAGATCTCATATATATATATATATATATATATATATTATTTTTTTGAAGTTGAAACATCTCTCATTTAAGCATGATTCCCATGAAGTTTTACCTATCGTCTCACAGACATCATGAAACATGCATAATGCATGTAGTTTAGTAGAAATGTCTGTGGAATCGTACCTTTTGTTTTATCTCTTCCATAATGACCTAAAGCACGAAGGGAGTTGTTCATACCATTAAGTGTAGATCTGTACACCGGCGATAGGGTGTTTTCCTGAATGAACAACCACACTCATCAATGAATAAGATGAAACTACAAAATAAACATGTATCTTATCTTAATTAATGGCTAGAAATCGAAAAAAATTGATTAACCGATATAATCCAGACTGAATGACAAAACTGTTGGGTGGTGAAGCCCAACCACTTCTTTGCCACCGTCTATTCACGGTGATTCCTTTTCTATTCTTGGTTGGGCATTGGTTGAGTGGTGCCAGAATATTAAATGCATTGCATGGTTGAAGATGTATAAAAATGCATGTTGTTGTGTATTGTAAAAATACTAATAATAATAAGATATTCCCTGCTGAGTGTGGACTTAGCTTTAGTTAGGCGAACTACGATAAATTTGTGTGTTCTTGTCTATGTGTGTGTGTTTTAATTTTATTTTATTTCTGCAATATTTCTTTCATTTTATGTTGTTATTTTAAATCAACAATTGGTATCAAAGCCATGGCGAAGTTTAGAGCAAAGATGGAAGATGATTGAGTTTTAGATCCTAGAGTTGGGTGTTTTTATAAAGTAAAGAGACAGGCTGAAGTGGGAGTTTTAGATGATGAAGATGACGAAGTTAATATGGAAGAGGGCCCAACTGGGATGATTGGGCCCGAGCTCTCATGCCTTAGTCGTGTAACTATCACGAGAGTCATGATGAACTGGGAGCTATTCATCAGATATTTTTCGATGAATTAAATGATGAAGTTGATTCTATTATTGAAGAAGTTTTTGGCAGTTTAGATTTGGTAGAAAATACTATGCAAGTGCAACCTAAAACAAAGCCTTGTGTTCATTGGTGGGATGGCTGGACAAATGAGAAGGATTCGGTTGAAGAGACTGTCGAGCTTTCCTTTCAAGATGAGGAGGATGCCTCCCAAGGAGAGGAGGATGTAGTCTAGAACCAGGCAAGTGAAGATGAAGATGAACCTCAGGAAGAGGCCGAAAATTGAGAGGCAAAAATGTTTTCTGATAATCCATTATTTGAGCCCGAGATAGAAATGGTTTATGATAATCCATTATTTGAGTCACAAGAAGATGGTAGAGAGGTGGATGCAGAGGAAAACACAGAGGCACAACCTGAAGCAAAGATTGAATCAAATCCAATGGCTAAAAGGCATAAATCTACCTGAGGCATCGATTTTGTAACTCAATTTGTTGAAGACAAAGGTGCGGATGAGAGACACCATATCAAGAGATTTGGTTGGTTCCTTCAAATATTATTGTACGACCTTCATATGTTACTAGGAAACCTCCACGTGTTAGCTCGCTGTCTGTTAGAGGCAATGTGCAGGTCTTTGGAGTTTATACGCAGCTTGGTTCAATGGGAGGTGTATTAAATTCTTCACAGCCTTCATAAATTTCAACATTTCCCTTTCAATTGACATTTAAGGACAAAGAACAGAGCATTGCCTATAATTTGTCTTCACATGCTCAGATTGGCACTAGTGTGCAGGAACAGGATATTGTTGATGTTTCAAAGAGTAATGTGGTAAATAGCAACAGTATTCCCCCTTGGCCCTATATTTCCATTGTTGGCAGCAGACCAGACATGGAGGATGTTATGGTGCCCCTAGTTAGGTTTTTGGAGAGCGGAAACACTCTAGAAAAGGAGAAAGTTGCAGAGGCTCTACATGCGTTGACTGTGGATAATTTTGAGAATTCCTGGGTAGTTTGTGCAAATGGACGGATTTCTGACCTTGTCAATGTCACAGAGTTGCAGGAGATTGGGGTTAGCATACGATCAAATTTGTGGATGGTGGAGGAAATGGAAAGATTAAAATCCATGGAGTTTGTGCATGATTATTATAGTATAGAGCCAAATGAATTTAGGAGGCCATTCCAAACATTTATGTTTCGAAGTGATGAAAGGAAAGGAAGCACAGATGCTGGTGAAGGTATAGTGTATTTTGAACATGTAGAAAGTGGTGTTTCTGAATTAATGGGTCCATTTGTGTTAACCTTTGTCCTATTCGATTTAATCAGGAGAAGACTCATTCAGAGTGTGTTGGAACAGAGTTTGGTAAAATTACAATATTCTCTAGGTCTAGTTGCGATCTAACTGGATGTGTAGGGGATGTCTTGACGCATGGATATACTAGTTGGCCTTCAAGGGGGTTATTTTTGGGTGGTGAATCCCAACTACTTCTTTGCCACCATCTATTCACAGTGATTCCTTTGCTATTCTTGGTTGGGCATTGGTTGAGTGGTGGCACAATATTAAATGCATTGCATGGATGAAGGTGTATAAAAATGCATGTTGTTGTGTACTGTAAATATACTGATCATAATAGGATATTCACTGTTGAGTGTGGACATAGCCTTAGTTAGGCGAACCACGATAAATTTTTGTGTTCTTGTTTGTGTGTGTTTTAGTTTTATTTTATTTCTGCAATCTTTCTTTCATTTTCTGTTGTTATTTTAAATCAACAAAAACTAGAAGGATTCATCATTTAATCGTTATCGAACACCATATGCATCTCTAGAAATATGATTAGATAAAATTATTTAAAGAAGAAAATAATTTGTTTAATAGAATATGAAAACGCTCTATTATTTTCAGTCTAACTTGAGAAAATATTGAAAGAGAGTTTTTGGAACAAAAGTAAAACTAGTACATTTTTTAAAAGTCTTCTCAAAGTGAATCCGAAAGTAATTACTGAAAATGGATTTCTATTTATAATTAATGCTTTCTTTTGTACATTATATAAAAATAGAAACAATGTATTCTATGTGAAATATGGTACATTTCTATTTTATAAAGAATATATGCACATACTTATTTATGTAATCAAAGGCCATTTATGCATGTATACATAAAAAAATTATGTATATACACATACATGCAATATAACTTCTTTAAATATTTTATATTTTTCTTTATTGAAAATGTAAGTTTCGTTTCATATAGGAAGGAATAAGGAAAAATTTGAAATTTGTATGTTGATGCATGTGTTGCGAAATGTGCTTATTTGTATCTTATAATTTATATAAATGGATCATGTTATAATGATTGAATATCTGATTACATAAATTTCAAAAAAACTAAATTTGATTTAGTCTACCTTGCATGAATGTGTTGTTTCCAAGATAGCCTAAGTGAAACATATGTAGATTATGAAATATAGAATTGTTTTTATTTATTATCATAGGAAGGTTGGCTATGTTAACCTTTTATATGCCAAATTGTATGCTTGAAAATTATTTCTTTTAGAAGGGAAGTATGTTACCTTATGTATTTAGAAGGTTACCTTTTGGGAGGCGTGCCAAAAATGGGTTAACAAAGAGTATATGTCTTGCTTCTTCTAAAATCCATCATTTTGTAGTATACAACAAATGCTTGACCAAGAATTTGTAGCCACTAATATTCAATGGACTAATTTTTATGACGTAACTCTCTACCATTTCCTAACATTGATCTTGCATATCCTAAATGTAGATAGAAATGCTCGTAGTTATTTTACGCATGCACCAAATCCCACCTTGCATATCTTTTTCTTCCTAAGTATTCTATGTAGGGTTGGGTATTCTTCGAGTTAGAAAGAATTCTAGGGAAGCATAGTTTCATGGTTGGCTGGAAAAGAACTTGAACCATGTTCTTGGCCACTAGTTGTGGCGAGCATTGGCATGTAATCACATGGACTTTCAACTTTGATTATTTATTTTGTACTACTTCATGTACAATTTAAGTTGACTAAGTGGCAATGTTAGCCTAGTCAAACTATGTAAACTTACAATTAAGATCTAGAATTGAATATAAATTATTATTTTGGGCACATTGTGCTATGATAGAAAATAGCTATTCAATTTATGTCTTTAATTTATTCTCATAATGGCATAATTTATTTATTGGTGGTATTTAAGAGTGACACATCACACAATACCTTCTAAACCTTTCTCTATCTTTTGAAATTTTATGCATTTGGTTGTCCTAACATCTTTCACTAATCAACAATTTGTCCTTTGAAAGCTATCATTGGGTTTTATTCTTTATTGCAAGGTGATTGTGAACCTCTTAGGAAGGTGACTCTCATAGGTCATTTCATCCCCTATTCTTGTGAGTGACCTCAATGCAGGACCTAATGTGATGTAGGTAAACCATCCTTAGGGTTTTAATCTTCTAATATAAGACTCCATAAAAATTAATATATCATTGTACTCTTTGAACAGTGATATAGTATCATTGTTTCTTATGACATTAATTTACCTTGTGATCTACAAAAAACCTTCACTATTCTCTTTGAGTTTAGAGAGAGAATCCTATCAAAACTCCCTTAATATGTCCATGTTCAAGATGTTTGGTAAAGACTTCTACCATTATATTTTTGAGACCTTTAACACTAAGAAAAAAATCATTTAATACTAGATAGATGAATCCTTATTATTTTCATACCTCTATTTCAATTAATGCATACATAAATCTATATGGGAAACTCAACGAAGCACAGTGGTTTCATCTCAAAAAGAGACTTGTTTATTATCACATATATAGTCTTTTTCATGATTATGTATTGCTAGAGGATGAAAATAATTAGAGGCTTTACAACCTTCTCAACCTCTTTCTCCCTCATATTAAATGCAATTTAATGTCTAATATTCTCTACAATGGATCTCCCTTGATGATTTAGAACCTAAAAATGAAAGTGAAAACAATAAGCATGATTTGCATTACTATGACTGAGTACAAGGCTATTGAGAAGACACCATAACCTTCCTTGAAAATATTCAATGATTCTTTGAAAAAAATTGCCATGAAATATTTACAAAGTATCATGTAAATAAGCCCAAAGTACTAAAACCCTAGAAAGGCTCGACTTCCTCATGAAACAAAGTTTAATAAACCTTTTCCCTCCTTTGCATGCATGTGAACCTTTTTTTTTGGATGTAGGAAAAAATGTATTTGGAAAGCTAAATTTATTAAAACCCTTTTTACACAAGCTTCAAAGCAAAGATAATATTACCAATGCCTTTTATGAGGATTAAGTACCCAAGAAAAAAGATCATTTAACAAAAAAAACTTAAAGAGTTCTAAATACTAGTGAAAAGTAGACAACACATATATCACAGTGCCTAGCTACACCTATAGATCATCAGATCCTTCCCCTCTCCTCCCTCACCCCTCATGTCCTCATCTTTGTTACCAATATCTACCCAGATATCTACCTCCATCCACTCCTCCTTTGTCTCTATCTCCTCCTCCTCCTCTCCTCCTACAACTACCTCTAATATATTTTATATAGAAAATTAGTCAAGCATCCTTCCTACTCACCAGCCATCATACTCCAAAGATGTACCAACATCTATAACCTTTGACCTTTGAACCAACAAGATTTCCTATAAGGCCAATGAATCTACTTGAACTACATGTCCATGCATTGGAATCCCCATGGGCCTCTCTCAATTATATTGTACAAATGTCATAATGCACTCTAATACTCATGGAGTCACCAAAAAAGTAACCCTTCTAACTTTTTTTTGACTTGTTTGGGACCTCCTTGTGATTTTTGATTAATGTTGCCTTTATTTAATGTTGTATTGTGGATAACACATTCATATAAGGTATTGGAACCTTGTGAAATAATGGATTTTAATGGTGCCTTGCAAAAGTGTTGCGAAGTGTTGTAACATGCTTTCACACTTTTCTAGGGTTTTATCAAATAACTAAGCATAACAAATATAGTCAACCTTAATATGGCCTTATTTGGAGTGTTGTCAATTTTTGTAACACACTTTCATATTTCTCTAGGCTTGTCATTAATGATTGGGCTTTCTTATTCTTTAATTGGCCCTATTTTTCATCCACAAGCCTCATTTATTACATCTTTTCAAGAATAATCCTAACATTAATACCTAACCAATCATAATTCAGGTGTTTTTGGATTTCATGGTGTGGATTTAGGGATCTGGGACTCATTCACCACCTTAGAGGAATGAGTCCCACCTAGGTCTTTAGTCGCCGAAGTAGGTTTTACACCTTTCTAAGCACTTTTTAAAATGTTCCCGAAAGTTAGGCTTGGGTGGAATCATTCACCACAATGGGAAAATGAGTCCCATATGCCCAAATTAAAATTTAATTCAAATTTCCAGAGGTATTTTGTTCTCCTAGATATGATGTCAGCTTGTAGTATTGTAATTTTAGGAATTCTTGCATCATTGAGTATAAATACAAGGTTCTTTCACTCAAATTCAACACTTAGCATTCATGAGACTTCACAAGATCATTTCAAGCATTCACAAGAGAATTCAAAGGAAGTCAAGGGTAGATTATCAAACATTCTAGAGAATTCTTCAAGTGTCAATCTTCATGTCAAAGATTGCTTTCATCATGTTGTTTTAGAGCTAACAATTATGATGTAGGGTTTTGTGATTCATGAAAGTGTTTCATTCAAAGATCTATCAACATCAAGAAATATTCCAAGTCTACATCCATTGGAGAAATTACTTACATGTATGTAACACCTTATTACTAGGGTTTGGGCTAGGTTGTATATTTTTCAAGGAGGAAAGGTGGACAAAAGTTGTGAAATCCATAAAGTTGTCATCAAGTCTAGGAGAAGCTTGGAGAAGACCTACATGTGGAAATTTGTAGTTTTCGATACAAAAACAAGTGAAGAAGAGAAGAGTAGATTGAGAGGAAGAGGATTAGGTCTTGAACTTCCAAAAAAGTACAAGTTGGCTGATTCACCACAAGTGGCGAATGAGTCCCACTATACAGGCCTAACATATATTTTCAGGGATCTAGATACCCTTTTGGTTGAAACCTATATTTGTACATTTTTCTAGAAGCAATATTGATTCACCCAACTTGGTGAATGAGTCCCAGTCAGCATTGACAATAAATTTTCTAGATTTCCAGATATCCATTCTACCTTCTTCAGTCTCCTAGGTGCACACTTTTAGTTTTATAGATTTTTGTTGCATTTTGTTCATCTTTTTAGGTCATTTAAGGTTAGTTTGCATTTGATTAGGGTTTGGCATTACAACATGCATTAAATTTTATTTTCCAAGTCCTTACTTGGTGGAGAACCCCTCATTAGATCATCTTCAATCCCTAGGAGAACCCTATTGCAAGATCTCTTTCCCTTTTGCATTGAGATCTCTAGGGTTATCCTTAAGTGGAACCATCTTGATAGTGGGTGCAAATACATCAATCATCATTTACCCATTATCATCAGTTCAATTTTGGTGAACCTACATTTAGGAAATCATAATTTTTTTTTGGAGTGTATCTTCATTCTAGATTTAGTTTTCATTAACATTGCATTAACCTGGTTTAAATTGGTTAATTTTCATTCTAGGGTTTCAATTTTTTGCATTAGTGAAAATATCATTTAGCTTGCATTATTGCATTTAATTTCATTGAAAATTAATCAAATTCTATATTTTCATCTTTTAAATATATAAGAAAACATAAAAAGCGTAAAATTCAATTTAAATTTTTTGAAATTAAAAAAAAAAAATTAGTACTTGAACTCATTCACCACTTTGGGCGAATTAGTCCCTTTGCATATTTTTCACTGCATTTTTTGGCATTTAAACTTCATTTTCTAATTTTCTATTTGCTTTTGTTACCTCTCTATTTCAATTTAAAAACTTTATATGTTGTTCAATTTATTGTATTTAGTTTAAATTCATTCATCTTATGCATTTCTTAAAATCAAAATTGCATTTACAACATTGTTGCATAGTTTACAATCTCAAATTTTCATCATGGATATGTGTTTTAAGAAGCTTTGGATGTCATTAGAGTCCTTAGTGGATGTGTCAAGTTGTTCTTTTTGAAATTACGCTAACAAAATTGAACTCACTCATGCTCACTCAACTCCTAATGCAAGTCCTCCTTGTGATGTTGACATCATTGGAGAAGATGATGATAGCATGAATAGGTTCCTAAATGACTGTCATAATAACCTTGAAGCTAATTAATCCTTTTACCTATCCATGAAACAACCCAATCCCCCTACAATACCACCTCTCGAGATGTTTGGTTACCTACATCCTGAAACAAATGTTGAGCCTAAGTTTCCTAGAATAGCTAAACCTAGGTCCTCTAAACAACCAAACACTCAACCATTTTATGATAACAAAGTAACCAACACTCCCATTAATATTGAAGAAACCTATAGAAAAGGCTTCACAATATTGAGTAAACAAGGATGCGATACAACAAGTGAACATGAAATTCATCAACTCCTATCTAGCAAATACCAATTGATGAAAATACAAAGGGGATAGGATATCAAGATTCCTCTCATAACAGAAAGCCTTCTAGAGAAATTTTTTAGGCTTTGAGGTGATGGTATGGTAATATTTGATTCCCCTCTTGATATGAATGTTCTTCCTAAAGAAAAGCCAATTATTCTTAACAATGACAAGGATGAGAGGATCTCCTCAGGTCCTCCTCCTCAACCTCAAACTAGAGAAGTTGGTAAATATAGAAAACACAAAAGACCTTACAAGTTACAAAAGCTACAACCTTGTCGTCTACCACCTAAAAGTTAACAGAAGCTACAATTTCTTTTGAATTTTTTTTTAATAACATTACCAACTATGAATAGACTAGTACTATCCTAAAGATGTAAAATTCCCACATTGCGCATATCATCGAACTCTCAAACATAGTACCGACGAGTGTCGTGCTTTCTTATTTCTATTAAAAAACATTCACTTTGATGGAAATGATTGCCATCATGTTATTTCCTAGCTTAATATTGTTTCATCCCTTGTCATGTAATAGTTGTAGGACATTATATTCTCACTATTACATGACCTTTCCCATCACTTACCTTGGCTCATTCTTGTCTTGCACTCAGTGGGGGAAAGAATTTGATAGCCTTGTCCTAGTAATGCATTTACCATTGTCACTTAGCCACATTGTTCACCTTCTACTTATACAGACTGAAATTGGGAGGCAGATGACTTTCTCATAGATTGACTTGCATTTTCCTAAACAGTATTTTTCATTTTCTTTTGTGTGATTGCATGTGTGTAATGTGTTCCCCCGTGATTTTTTTTTAATTTTTTCTCTCTTTGTGACATTCCTCTATTTGTACCTTCATTATTCTCTATGTTGTGCATCTATTTTTCTTTTTATATTTATCTATTTTTAATTTGTCTTATGTTTTCCTTTTGGGGATGATGCAAGGTGTTGATACATTCATGTCTCTTCCATGTTGAACCAAAAGGCTTCCTTTTTCCTTTTCCTTTTCTTTATCTCTTTTTCATTTGTTTTTTGTTTTCCTTTTTGGGATGATGCAAGGCATTGAGAAATTCATGTCTCTTCCATGTTGACCCAAAGTGCTTCCTTTTTCCTTTTCCTTTTCCTTTTCCTTTTCCTTTTCCTTTTCTTTATCTCTTTTTCATTTGTCTTGTGGTTTTTTTTGGGGATGTTATAAGGTGTCGAGAAATGCATGTCTCTTCCTTGTTGACCCAAAATGGTTCATTTTTCCTTTTGCTCTTCTTTATCTCTTTTTCATTTGTCTTTTTTTTTCCTTTTGGGGATGACGGAAGGCATTGAGACACCCTATTTCTCTTCCATGTTGACCCGAAAGGTTTTTCTTTGTTTTTGCTTTGTTTGTGCCATTCTTCTAATTCTATGTGTATTTGGTGGATGAATACAATTCTGAGCTCTCTAATATCATTTTAGCAAAGAACATACTAACCCAAAATCCATAGATCCCTTATATGTTTGTTGTTTCAATTTTGGGGGTAACCCCTCTCTCTCTTTTCTCTTTTTTTTTCTCTTACATGACACAACTTTACTTGAAAACATATGACTTGGCATAGGGCTTTCCAAGTTGGCTCTCATGTCTTCCTTCTTGTTTAAATTTTTCATTTGCTACTTTAAATTAATTTCTCACAACATGGTGTTTAGCAATTTATTTAAAGTGGGGGAATTTATTAGCATTGTTCTTTTGCATTTTCCCTTTTCATGGTTCTTGGTGCAGTTTTCTTACTTCATATGATGTGTCTGTCACTTTATTGATGACATTGGGTGTGATGTCCTCCAAGAGAATGATCTCTTAGTATATTATATTCCTCTTCATGGATTGATGTGACACATTGCATCCCCTAAGTTGTGAATCTTTTATTCTTTGATTGGTCTTCTCTTGGAGACATTAGGCACAATGTTCCCTAAGTTAAAACCTTGCATAAACTAAGCAAGACTCGTTTGAACATTTCCTATTTTTCATTTTTCATTTTTCTTATATGACTACCTTTCATAGCAAAGCTTGCATTCCTGTAGAGCCATCTTGTTTGTTAATGAGCTCCAAGCATACAGAGTTTGGCTTATCTCATGAAGCTTGAAAATCATTTTTGTGACGCCTTATTAAAGTTATCAGGGGGTATAACTTTGGTATGGTTTGAGTGGGAATCCCTAACTGAGGCATGACTTTCCCCATAGCCACTTGTGTTTGTGTGAGTGCATACCATCCATGAGTGTATGTTTCTCACCTTTTAGGACTTCTCACCCAACGATAATCTAGGAGTTACATCACCTTAGAGTGAGCATGCATTTTTTGGACAAACAACCTAGATCTGATCCATATCGAGATGGAGAAATAGTCGAATCTTGATTCAATTATCTTATTTCACCCTTTTTCTCTTTTTCATCTTTGGCAGTGTACACTTGTGCTTTTTTGTTTCTCTTTATATCATTCGCATGTGTGTTCTTTTGTGGCTATGTTAGTTTTCCATGGGATCTTAATCTTGGGGGCTTGATCAGCCCTCTTGATCATTATCTCATATTATTGATATTGGTACATTTGAACCCATCTTGGTGCATGTTTTTCTACTTTATAATGAGTTTGAAGCAAGTACATCCTCTCCCTAAAGTTGGGGCTAGATGGAGTCATAAAAAAAGTAACCCTTCTACTTTTTTTGACTTGTTCAAGTCCTCGTTGTGATTTTGGCTTAATGTTGCCTCGATTTAATGTTTTAATGTGGATAACACATTCACATTAGGTCTTGGGCCCTTATAAACTAATGGAATTTAATGGTGCCTTGAAAAAGTGTTGTAACATGATTTCACACTTTTCTATGGTTTAATCATATAACTAGGAATAACAAACATAATCAACCTTAATCTAGCCTTATTTGGTGTGTTGTAAAGTTTTGTAACACACTTTCAGATTTCTCCAGGATTTTCATTAACAATTGGGCTTTCTTATGGTTTAGTTGGCCCTATTTTGCATCCACATGCCTCATTTATTGCATCTTTTCAAAAATAATCTCGATATTAATCAGTAACAAATCATAATCTAGCTATTTATAGCTATTGTGGACTAGATTTAGGGATTTGGGACTCATTCGCAACCTTGGGAAAATGCGTCTCGCTTGGATTTTTTGGCCCCAAAGCAAGTTTTACACCTTTCTAAGAACTTCTTAAAATGTTCCCAAAAGTTAGGCCTGGGTGGACTCATTCACCACCTTGGGTGAATGAGTCCAATATGGCCCACATTCAAATTTAATTCAAATTTCTAGTCGTATTTTATTCTCCTAGATTTGATGTCGACTTGTAGTGTTGTAATTTCAAGAATTCTTGCATAATTGAGTATGAGTACAAGGTTTTTTCACTCATATTCAACACCTAGAATTCACGAGACTTCACAAGAGAATTCAAAGGCATCCAAGGTTATATTATCAAGTATTCTAGATAATTCTTCAAGTTTCAATCATCATGTTAAAGATTGCTTGCATCATGTTGTTTTAGAGCTAACAATTGTGATGTAGGGTTTTGTGATTCAAGCAAGTGTTTCGTTCAAAGATGTATCAAAATCAAGAAAGATTTCAAGTCTATATCTATTGGAGAAATTACTTACATGTATTGAACACCTTATTGCTAGAGTTTGGGCTAGGTTGTAGATTTTTCAAGGAGAAAAGTTGGAGAAAAGTTGTTAAAGTTGTCATCAAGTCTAGGAGAATCTTGGAGACGACCTATAGGTGGAAATTTGTAGTTTTAGATTTAAAAACTAGTCAAGAAGAGTAGAGCCAACCAAGAGAAACAGGATCAAGTCCTAAACATCCAAAAAAGAAAAAGTGTATTGATTCGCCGAAAGTGGTGAATGAGTCACATTGTCCAAGCCTGATAGATATTTTCACAAATCTGGATACCCTTTTGGCTGAAACCTATATATGCACATTTTTGCAAAAGCGGGACTGATTCACCTAGCTTGACAAATGAGTCTAAGTTACCATTGACAACATATTTTTCAGAATTCTAGATCTTCATTCTTCCTTCTTCAATCTCCCAGGTCCACACTTTCAGTTTTATAGATTTTTGTCGCATCTTGGTCATCTTTTTAGGTCATTTAAGGTTATTTTTCATTTGATTAGGGTTTGGCATTATAACTTTCATTACATTTTCTTTTCCAAGTCCTTACTTGGTGATGAATCCCTCATTAGATCATCTTAAATGCCTAATAAATCCTTATTGCAAGATCTCTTTCCCTTTTGCATTGAGATATCTAGGGTTATCCTTGAGTGGAACCATCTTGAAAGTGGGTGTGAATACATCAATCATCATTCACCCATTATAATTTATTCCAACTCATTTTACTTAATGAAGATATTGTTGAACATGCTCAAGAAGGTGATCCTAAATAACATGGATACTCCTCCCAATCAAGCACTACCTTTTCTACATATATGAGAGATACTCATCATCACCCTTCAAGGTCTCACATGCCATTCACATTCTCCAAATAATTACCACAAAATAATCAAACAGCCTTTACCAATACTCTATATCACTCATCTATCAGTAGCACAATAGTTCCCTATAGAATCCACAAATTCTCATGCCTCCTCTTGAATCATATTTTCCATTAGTCATGTAATTGGTGATCTTCTCCTAAGCCCAATATTTAATATGACCACCCCATAACTCATGATCTGAATATCTTGAAACATCACCAATTATATATCTTTATAAAAAAAATTCTAGCACATATACACCCCATGCATACATTGTACCTTACACCAACATTCCCTCTAATACTCAACCCAAACCTAATGGGAATCCTCATGACCTCCTATCTAGTACTGTTATTCTAGACATCAACCTTGCCACAAATAGAGGAAGTGATTTTAGCTCCACCATACCCTATGTAAAATCCAACTCTATTTTTCATTTCAAGAAGTAATCAATTAGAAAAACCTGCTACAAAATTGTGTCTCCTATGATCAAGTACTACTCTTCTTCATCCCCTAAGATTGGGATCCAAATAATCCTTCATACATCCTCCAAGGTGATTGTTATCTTTGTCTTATTGATAATAATACCTTGCTCACTATGTCACCCCTTGAATAACATCATAATCATAGCTCAATGATACCTAATATTGGGCATATGGGCTCATGTATAGCCTCATCACCTCCAAGAAGATTAAATTTAGGTCACCCAAGTATCTAAAAATGTATATCATTAGTAGTCACCTCTTCATTTATTGTAAGGGTTTCAAGCATACATCAATTTATCCGTGTAGCTCATTAGTCTCTTTTTCTCAACACATACAAAAAATCTAGGTGCAAGTGTCATTTTATATAGCACAAGTGTATTTTTACATAAGCACACCCTTCCCCATACAAACACATTTTTTTGGAAGCAAAATTTCCTCTTTCACAAGTGCATTTGTACACAAGTGCACCTATATGGAACACAACTACAATTCTATGCAAGAAAACCTCCCCCACATAAGTGACCTTTAGTGTAATTATGACCCCTGAGGCACAAGCATACCTACACTATGTAGGTTTTGTTCCATAACACAAGTGTAGTTTTTCTTAGCAAGCATGAATTTAGGAGGAACAAGATTCAATCTTGATACAAAGGTGACACTTTTTAGAGGCATACCTCCATTTCCCCCTAATTATACCCTAATTAATGACCTCCTAACCTACCCTCAAAGACATAAAATTAGACACTTACAAAATTTAGTGTTGGCCATTTGTACATATTAATCCCCTCTACATGATGTGTGTTATGAGGAATGTGGTCCATCTTGATGACTACTCAAGTAGGGAAGGACTCCTATGATCACTAATAGGCAAGGTGAAAATGACCTCCTATGGCCCCCTAGGTCTATTTATAGGCCTCACAAATTAGCTTTACTATGCCAAATCCTATCCCTCTCCCTCCCAACACCTTTGTTCTTTTTGAGAGCTCACCTTACAAATATTTTTCTTGGGTGATCTCTCAAGGGGGCATCATCGCACTATCATTTTTCCATCTAACTAGGATTTGTTTGACATGACACCAATTTTTATAGTTGTCACATTGTATCAAAGAGGGGAAAAATATAGACACAAAATCTAATCCTATCACTTAATTAATTAAAATTTAGAATTTTAATTAATTTATCGTAAATCATTATTCCCTAATTTCCCTTTATTACCTATTATTATTCTAATTAAATATATATTTTTTATGTAATTAATTTCATTTTTCCATTGTTTTTAAGGTTAATTAATTTAATCTATAAAACCTTATCCCCCTTTCAGAAATTATTTTAATTCTACTTATCCTTTATCCTAATTAAATATTTGTTGAACTCCCAAAATTGCCATCATTTTGGACCATGTGTCATTTCCCCTTCACACGCAAAAGATTGCATGTGTATCTATTTATTCTACACCTCATATCCATAAATCCACTAAGGATAAATTTCATCATTTAATTTCACTTTACATGAGGCCACCTCCCTCTTCTCAATAAAAAAATATTTTTTAATTCTAATCTCTATCAAAATATGTAAAATGTTAAATGTTTCCTCTTTTGAGAATCCTGCCACAATCACCCATTTACTTTTCCAATCTCCATAATTTAACCCTAACCTCCAATTAACCCAGATGAAACTTGTCCATTTCCCCTTGCTCGAGACAACCTCTTAATCTAAACAATTGATATTTTGGCAAGATGTAAGCCCTTCATTCCTTTCATCATGGATCTATAAATTGGAGCCTTCACCATTCATTTTTATCAATTATTTTTCCATAAAGTATACATATGCTACCATTTTCTATCACAATATCTTTTTCATACCAAGGTTACACTGACTTCTTTATTGAGAAATAAACATCCTAATAGGATATAGTCAAGGTAATATCAAGTGGAGCTAGGGTACACTCTAGTAAAATCTTAATTAAGGAGAAATAAGGTTTTTTATGGTAAAGTATTTATATTTATTACACCATCTTTAGTTATTCTTCTGTAATAAGTATTATTTTCCTCACATAGGACCAACATAGGAAGGATTTTTCAAGTGTGATACATTAATCATTTATAGATATTGGGAACCCACTCTACTATTTTCAAACCCTAACATCTAGAACAAAGAATAGAAAAATTATCCAAGAGAGTAGTAGAATAATCTACTTTAATATAACGGCTAGAGGAATCTTTGATTACATTGTTTAGGGATATATAGAACCTATCTAGTTCATTAAAATTTTCAACATCCCCAAAATTGACAGTAATCTAAGTGTATAGTTTGTGTTGATGATATAAGTATTTATTATGAATTGGGTCAATTACACCTATAGTATAATGAAAATACAACCATCCATCTAATTCTTCACTGCTTAAATTAATATGGATAGGATAACTATTATCATTAGGATACTCTACAATGGTAAAATAACCTACTATAATCCAATCATCATTATAAATTTTCTTATACATCCAATCCCATAACTCGCATCTTTCTTGTACGATATTAAGAGCATAAAATAAACACAAACTAATAGGTTTTCTATTGATAAAAGTGAGGCCCCACACAAAACTATGTGAAGGGTCAGGTCCCCTTTTTCAATAATAAAATCATATAAGGAAAATGTGATAAAATATCAGCCCCCAGCTTTTTTATGTGATATATGTAAACAAGTAGCATCTCTCCATACAGTGGATAGAGAAGAAGCAAGACAAAGACTATTAAGTTTGAGGGAGAGATATACTTACTAATCTCATCCTTAAAACCATAGTTACGATGAGGGAGAGATATACTTCTTGTATTTCAAGATATACTTTTGTAATTCATGATAAATAGGAGGTAGTAAAATATTCCTCTTGTGGTAACACATTAAACTAGTTAGCAAGATAAATATATTTATTACTATATCCCTACTCATTTAGAGATAGAGGTGGGGATTTTCATCTTTTTCTCATAGATAGGGAAGGATATGTGGAAGCTCAATGTAGACATCATAAATTTTGGTGATGAAATCAATGGGTATGAATTTCAGACTACATATAACCACCTTGATTATCAATAAAACCTAACGGTTCTTTCCTCTTTCTTATTAATCTCTATCCATCCATCATTACAACATATTTGTAAGATGAGACAAAAATAGTAGAATTCTTATTATTAATTTTTATCTTTGAGAAATATTTGATATATCTATGTAAGCATCTAAATATTTAAAATAGCTTAAACTATCAACACACATTAGCATAGGTTAGTTTAAACTAAGAAAATCAAATGCTCCTATGAGATATTTAAACATGATGCATATGCAAACAAAACTATGAAATACCAAATAAAATCAACTAAATGAAAGCATACAAAAACATGTTCATGCCTATCCACTAGTGGATTAGTGCTAATTTTATATGGAAAGTAGCCCTTTACCAACCCTTGATAAGCTCCAAATGATGTTAATGCCAAGATGCAAGTGATGGAGATGAAAGTGAACTCAAAGTGCCTATAATGCAAATACTTAGATTGTGGATGGATTTGAAATAGAAGTGCCCTATATTTATAGGTTGAAGGCTTGAAAGATGGAGAGATGGGAGGAATGTGGGATTAAACATGAGCCAATGAAAAGATGCCACTTGTCAACATGCTAGTGGAGGAGGAATGAGCATATTTTGGAGAATGTGCAAGTAAATGCAATTAGATGGATTTGAAATTTGAAAGATGGCTTTAAATGCATATGGTTGAGAAATTTTGTGGGGAAATTTGTTTGGGAAAGAAAGTCAAACAAATGAAGTTAATGAGGGAATATTCCTTGAGAATATGCCTTGTGAGGGAAAATAGGGGTAATTAGATAATTAATTAAAATGAATTTCATGTGCAAGTGGGTGTGTTAGTCAAGGGTTTAGGTTTGACCGAGGTTGTGTCAAAGCCTAGAGGATGGGTAATTAGGATTAGAGGTTAATTGAGTCAGATTAATTAACTTGGAGGAATTTTAGGGATTAATGATATTTTTTTTAAATCATTTTTATTTATCAAATCAAATAAGAGGACCTTGAGGACTTAATTAAATAATTTTATTTATTTAATCAAGTATGATGCACCTTAGTTAACTAATCAAATAAATTACTTTATTTGATTAATATAGGAATTTGATGTTAATTAGAGCGGGATTTGATGCATTATATTAGTTAATTATTTAGAGTGTCTACATTTCGCCCCTCTTTGAAGCAATGTGCCTGCTACATTGGGTCAAAGAATGATGCCACCAAGATCAAAATTTTATTTTTATTTTATTTTTTCAGATGTCCCAGTAAAAAGAAGTACATTGGCACATTGCCCCCTCAAGAGATTGAGCAAAAAAATCAATTTGAGGGTCGATCTCATGACAAAGAGGTTTAGTATGGATGTATGAATGGTTAGACTAAAATATTTATATGATGACGATGATGCAAATGAGATGTTTTTAAGATGCTTAGAATAAAAAATCTATATTATCCTAAACAACCTAAATGATGATGCAATGCATGTGAGGTGGATGAGATGGATGATGTTGTCCTATGATGATATGACATGATTATGCAAGATGAGAGTGTGAATATTTTATGAATGAAAGATGGATGCATTGATGAAATGATATTATGTTAGTGTGAAAGAGGATAGAAGAATGAGAGGGATCAACCTTTAAATCCAAGAAGATGTAGAAGTCCAAAAATTCTATGAGTCGTTGAGACTTTATTAGGTATGATGATGATGTAATTATTATCCAAGGATGGGAGAAGTAAAGAGCATAACTTTCCTTATGTTTGATAACACACATAGATACGGTGCATCAAGGTACAAACAACTAGGATGACGTTGTATCTAGTGAGATGGACTTTGACTCAACAAACAAATAGGAGTATTCTTGTTTACACCTAACATACATAAACCTTACTAAGATGTACTTCAGAAGCTTCAAACATCTCAGACCAAAGCATGGAAAGGCGTAACCTATCAATGCAATAGTCATCAAGCTATTCAAAACACCTTCCATACATGCCTAACAAAGAAAGTATTTCCCAAGGTTATATTACAAGAACATCCAACAAGCACAACAAACGAAAGATAATGATCAGCCCCATTCCTTTCTCTCTAAATCATTTTGATTAGATATCATCGAGAGGTCATTAAAATGAACACATTAAGATAAATCAAAGAAAAGATCAAGTGAACAAACAAGCCAATATTCTTCATACCTCTAGCCAAGGGAATGTGCTTTGTTTATGATAAGTATCTAAGCTGATTTTACCAAAAGATAATGCCCATTGTAGGAAGGATGCATCCTAGGACATGTTAGTGGATGGTGGCAAGTTGTTCTGTTTAGTATAAGTATCCAAAGTGTTTTTCCAATAGATAATGCCCATTGTAGGAAGAATACATCCTAGGACATGTTAGTCGATGGTAAAAAGTTGATAGGTTGTTCGAAAAGGCTGTTCATATAAGGTCGATTGGCATGTTTGTGAAAATGATCAAGAGTTTGATTTTGCATTTAAAAGTTTTCTTTTGCTGATTGTGGTGGTTGTTTTTATTCACTTTGCCAAATGATGAAGGTGATAATTGATTTATTATGGATGACATTGTTGTGGGTGAAAGTGAAATGAGATAGATGCACTTTCTTTCAAATATTTGGATATTTTTGATGTTTTGAAATGTTTTGAGGCTATTTTTGGGTTTTTTTTCAAGATTTTACAAATGTTTTGATTTTCCAAAATTTCAACTTTTTTGGGGTTTTATGAGATTTTATGATTTTTTTGGATTTTGTGTCTTAGAGACTCATCAATGATGGCCTTGCCTACATTTAAGCTCAGAGATAACGTAGTTCGGATTCCATGTTTTTAATGTTTTCTAACTTTTTGACCTATTTTAGGATTTTTTGATATGATTTGGATGTTTTGAGTTTTCCGAGTTTATGAATATTTTTGGATTTTTCGCATGATTTTGATGATTTGGATATGGATATATGTGATGATATTAGCGATCTACTTTGGGATTTTATTAAAAACCAAGCTAAGGTTGACTGATCAAATTGAAAGATTGATGATGATAACATTGTTGAGGATACACAGCAATGCAAGGATAGTGTTAAGCAACACGAGGATTGCGAAGGATATCCTGAGATGATGATGGATTGGTTGGATAAGATTGATCAAGATTTTGAAGCTTGGATTGGAATAAAATTTTGTTTGGATGACTTGATGTGATGCTAAAGTGCAAGTTAGATGCAACTGATATTGATTGTTTGTCTTGATGTTCAATGAAAGATAAAGCTTGATAAGGAACATCTTCTCTTCAAAAGATGCCATGGGCTAGTAATTTGGATTTGTGCTCACAAATGCTTTGACCAATTTGATTTCATGTTTTCCAATGTTTGGATCACCACATAAGTGTGAAAATATAGATAAAGATTTAATCTCAAAGCAAGACGTAAATATCTTCCCCTAGTGTCTAGTATTGTACAAAATTCCATTGGTGGATTCTTGGCTATATGTATGGATGGATGGATATGGTAAGCACACAAAGGATTCCAACAATTATATTATGATAAGATAAGGTGTTCAAACAAAGGATGCTCATTTGGGTAGTGCTTCAAAGCTCAGATAATGTTTGATTGGATAGGATCAATGAAAATGACCCATGTCAAGATGTTTATCATAGACAAGTGTAAAGTGTGTACGAAACTTTGTCAAGATCAAGATAATTCGAAAGATGGATGTAGATAGATGAAGATGGATGGGATAAATAATTCATGGATGAATGGAATGTTGGATTTAGTATGGATGTGATAAGATGTTTTCTCCTAAAATAGTGCATGTAGATGCTCGATTCTACACATGATGCCCATTTTCTAAGTTTTCATCATGGTACTTGCCCAAAGTTGCACCCATGCGGTTTTCACTGAAGGACAATTTTTATCTTTACTATTTGCATTATGTTTTTATTTTTTGTAAAATATTTATGCTCATGTTGAACCACCTCATACTGCTAACATTGATGCTTCTATCATAATGTGCCATCGATTTCTTGCTTGAAGAAGTTGTTTTTCCAAGATTCATGCACTTAAATACAACTTTTGAGATTCCTGATCTACTTTGTTGATATCGAAGTTAACTTGGTCATTGTGTGCACATTGCAATAGAATTCCTTCTGAATCCTTATGATGAGGGGTTGCTGCCAATACATGGTCAATGTGAGAATTGGATATCATGTGTAAGGGAGTGGATGGTGTTGTGTGTTTAGGAACAAGAGATTGATTGGTTGACAACTTGGAACCTTTGACACTCCAAACTTGGAAAGATGAGCAATGATGAGTGGATATAGAAGTGTACATTGAATTAGGACCAGTTGCTTGATATACTTTGTACATCGCCAGGGAAGCCTACTTTTTCCTTTGTGGACATCTTTGATGTATACTTTTCCCTTTTTATTTTGCCCCATAGTTTCGTTAACTGATGGAGTTTGATAGGGATAATCTTTCTTTGTATTTTTTGGTATCCATGTGCATTTGATTTGTCTATTATACTTCTCACCTTCTCTTTCTTTAATAATTTTATTTTTGCTTTGATTCAAATATTTCTTTTGATGTTGGTCCCAATTCGTGGATGGGATGATGAGTGGATGAAGATTCATGACATGGTTCGTTGTAGTATTGGCATTGGTTTCATCATAAGGATTCTTCATGCTCCCTATGCTGATGTTTGCTTGAGATGAAGTTGCCCTAAGTTTTATAGAGGTATCATTGATATGTTTAGATCCCTTTATTGTTGAATAACCAAGACCTTGATACTTAGGATTTCCAATAATCTGCACTAGTTATAGGATACCCTATTGATATAGGCCTGATCCTCTACCTTGATAATTAATATGTTGAATTTTTTTTTTTGCAATAGGATATGATTTACCTTACAAACAAGGTGTTAATCCTTCTCTACTCTGTTGTGGATCTTCAAAGGTGATAGCTTCTTCATTGATAAGATAGATTCCTCTAATAAAGGTAAGTGATCCAGTTTTATAAGTGATAGGATCCTCCATCTATGGGATGACTTGCTAATCGATATATTTGGCTTGATCTTGTGAAATATCTAATTTTAATGCTTCTTCAAGAGGTGTTGATGATCCATCGTACACATAAAAGTCTTATTCATGATTCATTTCACATAATTTTTCTGATTCACAACTTCTGTAGGAGCCCTCTTCATGACCCATTTATGATATGTCTCTAGATTTTTCTATATCTTTGTCTTATGTAAAAATGTTAAGAGTAGGAGACTCTTGTTCCTTGGTAATGATGTCAAGAGTATGAGACTCTTGTTTTGAATGAAAATCATCTACGAGTCCATCCAAAGAAAGCATCTCATGGATAGATGGAGGAGTATGTTCTATATCGATATGATCATCATTTGTGACATCTTGCATAGATTGGAGAGTGTCCATTAGATCATTGTAGTATCTTGGAGATACAAATTCTTGATCTTGATTGATTTTGGAATTTCTTTCGACATGCTTTCGATCAATTCCTTGACATGGGTTAGTTTCAAAGGATGGATTTCTTATAAAGGGTTCTTGGATATCTTCGTTAGGAATGGGAAGTGGCTCAATATCCTCTTGAGCTATGAGTGGATTTGGATCAAATTTTGAGTTGAGGATCCCTTTAGTATCTATAACCATGAGGTCGAAGGATTTCAATATGTCTTGGAAAGGACCATTTCTAGACTTGGGTGAAAGATGTTGATCATGCTTTGGAATAAATTCTTGAGATATTTCCTCTAACTCATTAGGTGATGTAGAGGCATTTTCAACATGATCATTGGTTGCTAAATCATGGATTATGTCAATAGGATCAAATAAATCTAACAATCCTTGAAATAGATCATTGTTGGATATTATTGGTGAATTTTTATCATGATCAAAAAGTGACTCATGATGTATGTTGAGTCGATCAATGGATGGGGTAAAAACATTTTCAAGGTGCTCATTGATGGATATATTTTTATCATCATTTTCAACAATTATGGTGGAGAGATTGTTAATGTTTTCAACCATAGGATCTAATGATGTTAACATTTCTTGAATTGGATCATTGTCGAGTATTGTTGGTGGATTTTGATCATGATTGAAAAGTGACTCTTGATATATGTTGATTTGATCATAGGATGATGTAGAAATATCTGAAAAGGTTTTCATTGATGGATTGATCTTGATCACTAATCTCAATAGTTGTGGTGGATGGATTGTCAATGTTTTCAGCCATAGGATCCAATGATGTTAACATTTCTTGAATTGGATCATTGTCAGGTATTGCTGGTGGATTTTGATCATGATTGAAAACTGACTCTTGATATATGTTGATTTGATCATTGGATGAGGTAGAAACATATTCAAGGTGCTCATTGATGGATTGATCTTGACCACTGTTATCAAATTTTGTGGTTGAGATATTGTTATCATTATTAGTAGTGGTTGAATCTTGATCATTGTCCTCAACAATTATTATTTTGTGATTAATAAAGTCTTGGATGAGATTTTTGAGTTGAATGCAATTTGATATTTTATGAATATTTTCTCTATGATACCACTATTCCAAGAGAATTATAGGACAAAGTTGAAAGAAATTAATTTTGGAAGAGCGATGAGCTTTGCATTAACTATGGGTATGTGCAGGATCATGATGGACCAAAAAGTGGTGATATGATGGGTGTATGGCTGACGAATTTTTTTTAACCCAAAATTGATGAAATGAAAAGGGCTTTTAAAGGATATTCTCAGATTTCCACCAATATAAATTATTCTTTAATTTGAGTTTGATAAATAATTATTATTCATTTTCTATTTGAATTACGAATAAAGTCCTGATTGATAGGCTGATTGAAAAATATCTATAGCTTTTAAATGGTATCACATTTTTTGAATCCAAAATATGTGTCACATTCTATGCTTTGCATAATATAGGATTAAAAAAAAAAAATTGAATTTCATGTAGTTTTGATCAAGTTAAGGTGGTCAGAGATACAAGTTTTTTATATTTTTAAAAAGTTGTAATACAAAATTCAAAATTAATTATTTACTTGGAAAAAAATTACAAAAAAATATGCATCACATAGGGACATGATTCATCTACTTATATCTAAAATATTAAAAAAAATTATTATGATTTTATTGTGGTTAAGGTGGTCAGACAAACACCTACTTCTTATTTTTTCCCTGAAATTTAAGTACTACTGTATTGAAATTTCAGATTTTCACCAAGTAGATTTTTTTTAAAAATAAATAAACCTTGTATTTTAGAAACTAAATTCAATTTTCTACAGATTCTATTCTTACATATTTTTGAAATAATATAGATAACTTATTCAAATTTTTACGTCAAGTTGTCTAACTCTGATTTTTTTGAATTTTTTGCCACTTAAGGGCCTATTTTTTCCATGATTATCCTGCACATACCCCTATCTTTCTTCACACTATTTTGATTGTCTCTCTAAAAGGAGTGTATTCATATTTGTGATCTTGTGAGATTTGTGCTTTTTGAGGTGATTCTTGTTGTGTTTGATCTCATAGATTTGGTGATTGGGTTTGTTGTTGATGTTGTTGGTCTTGATATCCAACCTCTTGACATTGGAGATATTGTTCTTAATGTTTTTGTGGACACAACTCAATGTTTTGATGACATGGTTTAACCAATGGAAGAGTGCATTGATTTTGGGGTGGAGATCAGTGACTAGACAAACCATTCCTCTAAATAGCCATAACTGTATAGACAATGTAGAAACTTGTGATGAAATAATTATTTGAAAGTAACATTGTCCCAAACAACAAACAAGCCACATCTATGAAATGGGTTCATGGATTACTCCAACACTAACCCTTGCATTTAAAAGTATAAAAAAATTCTAAGGTTGTTGACTATGTTCCATGTTTTATATAAGGCCAACAAACATAAGCACTTTCATGTGAGACACTCGGTAATAGCTATCTTGAGTGATAAATGAACATGTGTGACTCTGAAAAATAAGAAAGTCTACCTACATTTGTCATAAATGATCATTTTTTGTGTATTTTGTATGTGTTTGTGTGTCTCTCTCTGTGTACAAGCTTGTTCTCTTTGAACCCTCATATAAGGATTCTAAGAAACTTTCATCATGCTTTAATGAACAATAGACTTCTTTGTTTACTTACTAAACTTTTTGGTGCCGCCCCTTAATAGAAGTAACTGGAATGTATAGAATGTACTCATGGGTGAAGAGCATATGGAGCACATCTTGAGCTATTAAGACCATAAGCAAGAAGAGCCTGCAATACAGTGAAAACAACTCCATATTTTCTACATAAAAATAAGAACAAAGATTGAATAACTATGAGAAAAGACAATTATTTGTCATTTATCCTTTCATTCATCCTGAATTTATTGTTGTTTGTCACCCTTCCATCTAAACATACTAATAATGGCATGCTACTCTCAACATCAAGATTATTTCTAATAATAATTGATTTTGAGAAGTCAAAGAGAACATCCTTGTTAACTTCATCTATTCCTAAATTAATAGCGATTTTCAAAATATTTATTTTTCTATGGTAATGAAAGTATGCTATAATCAACAATCCAGTTAGATTAAATTAATAATGATTGATTGGAAGAATATTTACAAAGGTGAACAAAGTCCAAATGTCAAATGGTGTGTAGAAATGAAATATAAAAATAAGAAAAGGATCAAATCTTCTACCACTAACATGAAAAATAATAATTCTTCATTGTAATTAAAAAAAGGAGACATATCAAATCCGAGCAAAAAAGCAATATAAAATATTCCATTGTAACATAAAGTTTATCAATTACTTGATTTAAAAAATCTGCAGCTGAGTGAACAACCTCAACAAACACTACATGGCTTGCTGTCATTAGCCATACTCCACATTTGAGAGAGAAAACCAAGAAGTTACACCAAATTTCAATAATGACTGCCCTTTGGCTGCATTTAGTTTTCTACAATAGATTAGCAATGTCTAATTATCTAAAAATTAATTAATCAATCATATTTGTTGTCAGAAGTATTCACAAAATAAAATGAAGCAATAAGGGTTTAAAATCATAAAATGCTACAACATGAAATAATAATTGTTAGTATCATGAAAGAGTTAAAATACCATGAAAAGAAATGGGGAAAATTTACATATTAAAGATTTTGATAGAGACTAGACAAGATACTTTGTTCAATCATTTCAGTTTCTAAAGTTCTCATAAGCCATGGGACTACTAATTAAATAATAGATCAAATATTTTAAGTCTCGAACAATAAATTTGTCATGGTAGTGGTAAGTCTCTTCCTTTATGTCCTCTTTCTATGATGCACTTTTGTAATACGAGGAACTATTCTAATTGTGGGTGTCAATTTTTCATCACATTGAACACCCTCCTCATTATTCATGTTTCCCACTTGCTGAAACTCAAGGATGGTTTCTTGTCGAGGTTTAGGAATGACAATCAAATAATTAGCAACATACTAACAATACAAGCAACATCAAGTTGTTAGCAACATACAAGCATATTAATCAAACACAAATATCAATAGAATGCATAGGAATAAATAAAAGGAATAGATGAAATGAGCTCACCAATTCCTTTATCCTCCATGACTGATTTCTATTATACCTTCTAGCTTTTTTGAAATACAAAGTATGCCCTCAGATTGTGATGAGAAAACTTCTATGCTATGGACTAGTCCTAAGCTAAGTGTTGAAGGATTTCTTATGAAGCTATGCAAAATAAATTAAATTCTAAAGGAAAGCAATTAAGATGACACAAGATCAAATTCTAAGATGCAAGATTAAGAGATGCAAGAT
Organism: Sequoiadendron giganteum; assembly: GCA_007115665.2. Taxonomy (NCBI): domain Eukaryota; kingdom Viridiplantae; phylum Streptophyta; class Pinopsida; order Cupressales; family Cupressaceae; genus Sequoiadendron; species Sequoiadendron giganteum. Next base: position 570,564,540 of record CM021106.1, on the reverse strand, counting down.
TCAAGATCAAAATTAAGAGACGTCGAAATGAGAACAAAATTGGCATTTTATAGAAAATGCAATTTTGGGTGGACAGATGAGATTCAAGACTAAGAAATGCCCTAAAATCAATGGTAAAGATTCAAAATGGAATCTCTCAATTAGGGTTAGGGTAAGATTCCCAAAATGAGTGGACAAGATTTAATTTAAGAAACTAAATCACAGATGGAGAATAAACATGACAGTGAGATGAAAATTAGTAAAAGTCAAAAGATAAAGATGAACAAGAAGATGAGATTTAGAAAATCATTAATTTTAGCAATTACTTGATTTGTAGAAGAATATTACCATTTTGAATTAAAATTAATTCAAAATATGGATTTAGTGAGATAGTAAATAATTGATTTTAAGATTATTTACTAAAAGAAGTGATAGTTAACCATGTGAGGATATTTTAAATAAATTATTTTATTTAAAATAAGGGAAATGCTAAATAAGGTAATTAAATAATTAAAGATAATTATTTTAATTTACAGAAGGTGATAGATTAATTAGATAAAATAATAAAATATATTTAATTATAAGAATTCTTTTGAGGATTAGTGGCATATTAAATAAATAAAATATATTTATTTAATAATTAAGAAGACATAGATGGCAGAGATTATTTAAATAAATTGAGAAAATTATTTAATTATGAGAAAACATTAGATAATTAGTGACGCATTAAATAAATAAATAAGGTCTATTTATTAAATAATTATGAAGAATAAAAGAACATGAATTAATTAAATAATTATGAATTATTTAATTAATAGTCAAAGGTGGACAAAGACATAATTAAAATGTCATAATTATGTTAGGACAAAAGTGGTAAAATAGAGCTTGCAGGTCTAGGTCATTTTTATGTGTCTACACAAACAATTCATCATGTTCCTCTAGCTCCTCTTCATGCTCACTACCTGGTGAGTTGGATTGTTGGGATTCCTATACACAACACAATTTAACTCATTAAAATAGCATATCAGATCATAGCTTTAGCTTTGCTTGTTTTATTTCTCTATGAAAAAAAGAAAGTATTGTAATTCTAGGTGTATTTGTTTATATTAATATCTATATCATTTGTTTTGCAATGGAAATGAAAGAAAAATATGAAATTTTATTATATCCCATCAATCAAAGAACTTACCTCAAATTCATGACCAGTGACTAATTTCTCCCCTTGATCTAGCATATGTTGTCAAAGGCCTTAGGAAACATGTAGTAAATAATATTTTAGGTCCTCCTCTGAAGCTTCTTTTTGAAATTGGTGAACCTACATAAACAATTATAACCAAATTTATAAGGTATAATGACTTTAACTCACAAGTTTTTCATGAATTTTTTAGAAATGGATAATACAATAGATGAAAATGTTCACTTACCAAGCCACAACAAATAGTATTGTACTGACCAAGTCCTAATTTATGAGATCCAATACTTGATACCCTAGCTTGGGTTGCTTTTGTTGTATCTCGAAGGCATCTTTTAGATCCTCCTCATCTAGATGGCCTATATTTTGGATTATTGTAGGCCTTCCTCTTAAAGTTGGCATCTTCCATAAGTTCATCCCATGCCACTTGGTTTGTGATCCTAGCTAGACGTGGATATCTCAAGTCTTTTGTTAGATTTGACCTTAAATTATCTCATTTAGAGTGAATGTATTTTTGTGCAATATCTAATATAATTTCATTATTAAAATGTGGATTTCTAAATGCTACTATGACATATTTAAAGAGTTCATCTTTCTTAGCACTGGCTTGCTTCCTCCAATCCATTTGAATAGTATTTCCAAATAATTATTCTGCACAACAAAAAATGAAGTGAAATAATTTTAAACCTATTTCATCCTTCAAGACATTTCCTTCTGAGGTGAGCAAGATTGTGACTTCTTGGATTCCTTTTGTATTCACTAAGGATATTTTTGTAGTCATAGGGGTTGAGGTAGATGCCCTATAGGTACATGAGTCACATTGTCATTTATTTCCTATATTTACAATGAGATCATCAAACAACCATGTAATCAAAAATTAGAATCATAAAGAAACTATGTAATCATCAAGCAACCATGTAATCATCAATACTACTTTTACTAGTTAGCATGTTATTACATTGATAAAATTAAAATATGAACTAGAAAAGAATAATAAGATAATATTTCCATATAATTATACCTGTTCATCTGAACTAAGCCCTGCACTCCGCAATAATGTCCTCTCCCATAGCTCAATTTTTTTAGATATTTATCTCCTAATTTTAACATTTTTAGGAGTATCTTGTAGGAGCCTTTATATTATTGATTGTGATTCTATAAGAATCCTCAAGAAAACTTGTTTAGTTGTTTGTGGGAGAACTCTAGATGAACCTAGACTTGAGGTATAGGGCATACTATGAGGTATTGTGCCTCATTCCACTCTTGTGATAGGTGTTTCTGGTCTAGATGTAGAGGGCATGACACATATTTTTGAAACATCCTATAAGGCACAAATATAAATATTCAAGTGGTATTATAGGGGAAATAAAATAATCAAACCCAGACAACCAATGATTGAATCTCACCTTTTGCACAATATTGGGTGTATCGGATGACATAAATGGATCGTGGATTCCAAAAGGATGCATTATCGGTGGACTTACACTAGAAATGTCTTGTAGAAAAAACAAAAATATTAACAAAATATAAAAGGTGAAATAAGTTAATTAAATGTGCAAGAATCAAGATATAATCCTATCCTTGGTATAATACTAGATGTATTAAAGGGTGTGATAGGGATTGAAACAACTTTAGAGATGGCCTACATTCAACAAACATAAATTAACATAATATAATACAAAACATAAGATAATTTAACCTATAAAAGACAATTTTCAAACTTACCTCATGCAACATCATAGTAATTTTTGCCCTTGCCCATTCCTTATAATTTCAATTAGCCCATTTAAGATAAATAGATCCCCCATAGTAGAATCGGGAGTACCCATAGGCACATTCTTAAAGAAACACATAATGTCATAAAATGAAAAAATATTAATTAGAGAACATATGCAATTAATATTAGTAATATAAGTCAAATTCACTAGTACATGGACAATAACATACCTAATTTTCATTATATTTCAATACATAAGAAAAACATAAGCAATGCTCAACTTCCAAAGTTTTTTTAGCTTTATGGTATTGTGTTTCTTTTGCTTAGATGCCAATTGCATAAAGTGCATAGGTGTTGATTCCATAAAGCTTCCAAAAAAAAGTGTCTTTCAAGTAAAATATTAAAGAAGTAAAAAAATAAAATGAAACAACTTATCCAATTGAAAAAAATTGTAAGATATATTCACTCACATTACAAACATCCAGTAATAGAACACTCAAAACATTCAAATTACTTAATTTCCATTGCATTTTATGTAAAATTAAAAACACAATACTTAACATGCAAAGAGTTAATTATATTGTACTAAATCCTCACAACCATCTTAAAGTGAACATTATGATCAAACAATGTCATTCACACATGAAATATCCTCATCTGATGGCATAAATGCACCATCATTAATGGGCCCTAAATCCATAAATAAATTAATACCATAGTTTTCATGGTCTTCTTCACCTTCAGTTACAGGTAAATGAAAATCAATAAATTCATCATCTTCATGGACTTGATGCTCATGCGGTTGCTCAAATACTTCAAACACTTTAGTAAACTCATCATGATATTCATCTTGGTCATGTGCATCATTAACAATAAATTTTTCATCATCTCCATCTTGGACATCTATGTCTTCAAAGGGGAATTCCACATCTTCAAGTAAATCATGGTCCTCTATATCTTGAATAAATTTTATTCTTCGTCCTCTTGGAGCATAATCAATCACAAATGACCAACCAGGTTGCTCTAAATTTGAAATGAGAAATATCTAATCAAATTAATTTAGAAACACATAAGGTTCAAAAGTGAATTCAAACCTAGATGTATTGATCATATTGAATCCATTCTTGTGCAACAATATAGTTTTGTCTTCATCCACTTTGATAATATTGTACCATTGAACATGAAAATTAACTTTCTTGAAAGATATAAAATCAAGCTCTATAATATCCTCCAACACTCCATAATAGTGAAGTTTGGTTGTTATTGGTTGTCTATCATTTGTATGTGAATGAAATTCCACCTCAAATGATGCTGAAATTCCACAATCATAATTTTTTCTCTTGTCATCAACCTTTTTGATGCGAAAATGATGACCAAAATTCCACATTCCTTTGTAATATGTTACCTAAATTCATATAAATATTAACTAATTAGATTCAAGGATGAAAAATTTAAAAGGAAAATCAGTAAATACCTCAAATATATTAATATATATACATCACCTCCCCATTTCTAGATCCTTTAACAAAATTCAATTGTTTTTGTGTCACTCTATTCTTCCCCTTGGTTGCCTCATGTTCAATATTGGTCTTATCCAATTCCACGAGCATCTATCTGGCCATTTTCTTTTATGGCCTATAGGAATTCCTCGAGTAGTGTTTTGACCATGTCTATTATATACATTGGTCCATGCCTTTTCATCCTCTAATTTGTTTTTTTCAATGTACTTCTCCATCCATTCAAACATAAAGTCACAATTGTATGCAACATACAAATGTAATGACTCCCACTCCTTAGCATCTTCAATGAAAACTAGAATTGTTCAATGAATTAGTAACGATTTAAAGCTATTTCCTATAAAATTTAAGAGAAAAACCACTACTTCAAACATTACTATATACCATTTATCCTCTTTGAAGTCCCTTGACCCTCTAATTTTTCTCCTTGAAATGATTGAGGCTGGTTATGTTGGCATATGGCTGAGGAGATTGGCCTGTAAGTATTGTCACTGATGGCAACCCAAGTCATGCAACTTAAGTATAATTTTGGTTCCCACCGACATAACAGAGTAAAGAATAGGACATCTAGTTAACATGCATTAAAGTTGATCTAAAAAACTTACCAGAGAAATATTTTGGGCTGTGAATCTCTAAGGGAGGTCTGTTGATGTTTGTAGTATCTTGGTTTTGATGCAAACTCATTGGTACGTGATCCAGGAGACACGGTGCACTAAATTGTTGATTATCTATGTTAGAAGGCCAACTCAGCAAGGATAGAAATTGTGAATGTATAAGATTTAATTATTATAAGTCTTCATCTTTTATTAAGTATTATTTGGGTGCTCTCTTTATCTTAACTGACTTTGGAGGATGCGTATAAAGATTTAGCAGTGGATCTAGCCGACAAGTTAAAAGTAACTTAATCTTTTGCAAAGCCAACTGGTGGATGAATGAATCCTTGATTGTGGATATATATAAGAGATTGGTTTTATCATTTAGTATGTATGAAGGAAAGTGTGTGTGTGTAGAAGTGTGAATTGCGAGATACAGTAGTGCAATAGTGTGAATTTGATCATAAGTGATGCGAAGAACAGAAAAGAACAGAATAGGGCAAAGTGAAGTGCAGAGTCAGAAAGTAGATCCAGAATCAGATCTATGAGCTTAACCGAAACTGTCACCTAGAAAAACGTTGATTCTACTATCTTAGTTCACCCTTCAGATAGTTTTAATCTAAATTTTGTATGGCAGTAAGCCTTTCTCTTGAGAATTGAGCTCTAGGTAGTATGCCTGAATGAAAGTGCATTCCCTTTTGTAAACAATTATATTTTGAGTACACCAATTGTGGATTACCCTCACCGTGGTTTTTCCCCTAATAGGATTTCCACACAAAAATTTGTGTGTCATGATGTTATGAATGTTTACTTTGAATGTATACATATTTTATTTAATACCACAGTGAAATGGTTTCAAGTTTTAGATGCATGGAGATTTAATATTGTTGAACATTGATTCACCCCACCCTCTCAGTGTTCCATTGAGTCCAACAATTGGTATCAAAGCTAGTTCCTCTGAAGAAGTTTTGCAGCTTGAGGTGGATCTTGGAATTTTGATGGACTTTGGTAGTCCTTAACAACAAATTTTGGTGGCACTTGATGACCTTGATCGGTCTAAAGAAGAGGTTCAAGAATTGAAAGAAAATCTTAGAGATGCTAAGAAATTCATTTAGTCATTGAACGATCAGATAGTGAAGTCCAGGGTGAAGAGGAAAGACCTCTATGATTGGATAAAGCAAAAAGGGAGTGAAAATATGGGTGATGCTCACCTAAATCAAACCTTGAAGGAGATAACTAAAGAATGTGAAAAGCTTGCTAGAGACAATACAAAACTAAAGAATGAAATGGAATCTATAACGATGAAGGTGACAAAAGAGATTGAAGAAAGGAAGAAAAATGAAGAAATTCTTGCACAATCCCTAAAAGAGAAATCTGACGAATGCAGTAAGATAAAAGGGGAATTCACTCAATTGGAAAATGAACTACAAAGAACCAAAAACAACGAAGAACTTGGTAAGCTAATTATTACTCTTAGGAATGATCTTGTCATTGCAAATGAATATAAAGAGAAGTTTAAGATCAGTTATGAGAAACTTGATGAGATAAAAAAAGGACATAAGAGTGGAAATGATAAGAGAGGCCTTGGATATGGAAAAGGAGAAAGTTCTAGATCAAGACAAAAGAATCTCAGACAAAACAAAAATGGAAGATATTTGGTAAGACAACCTAATGCACAAAATTTTAATGGATATTGTTTTCCTGTAATAAATTCAGTCATATGATTTCTCAATGTAGAAGCAATATGAATTCAAGAGTTTCATCATTTTCTGGTCAATGATTCAGTTGCAAAAATCTTGGTCATAAATCAATTGAATGCATAAATATGCCAATTCACTCTATTGATAGAAGAAATGTTGAATGATATACATGTGGGAAATTTGGGCATATAGCTAATCAATGCAGATCTAGAAGAAGTCATTGGAATGATTGGTTAGGACAAGGAAACATTGTGTGCTACAATTGCAACAAGTATGGTCATATTGCAAGATTCTGTAGAAACAAGAACACATACCTAAGAGGTATGGTATATAGAGACAAAAATACAAAGAAAAATGATAAAGGGAAAGAAAAGGTAACTATGGATGAAATCATAGATCAAATGAAGAGGACATGGGTAAGGAAAAATGATTCTAATGCTGGAAATGGTTCCACATCGGAACGTGCTTCCGACAATTGATTTCAGGCCACTCGCCTAGGAGGTTTTTACAAGAAAATACTTCCTCCCCTATCTATGGAAGGTACCAGAACACAAAGATTAGTCAAGAAGGTGTATTGATGGCTTGTAAAGAAGGTTTGGATAACTTTAGCAAAAATAACTCAAACAATTATAGGTCCACAAAAGATTTTTCTATCATTGTTTGGGAAAACAAAGTCTCCAAAACATTAGGTAAAATGCATTTATTACACATGTGTGAGCTATAAAATTCAAGTCAAAGCCATCATTTGTCACTTTTCATCGAAGAAGGAAAGAATGAGTGCACTCGATAGTGGATTTCGAGGTGGTAAACTCGATTTCATCGGCAAATCTTGAAATCTATCAAATATTTCAAATCATTCTCAAATTATTCGTACAATTTAGTGTGTGGTTGTGAACCCTAACATGAAAGTGAAAAATGGAACAAATCAAAGGCTCGATCACTCTAGATGAATATAATAGTGCAAGATCAGGTCTATGAGGAATTTGTTGCTCCTTGATGAATTAAAATAATTGAGAGAAGCCAAGCATGGAAATTTGGCTATGTGGAGTGATTTTTTGTACTTTGAGAATGTAGAACTGGTGAAATTAATATTAAGTAGATTACATGGTGATTTTTAACCTTGGACAAGTAGTACATCATTTCAAAAGAGGCAATTGAGAACTTCACTAGTTTTTGCAAAGTAAGAGATGTTCCTAGGAAGAAATCTATTAGGAACAAAGAGGTTGAAACCCTAATTGGAATAATAAGAGATCAGAGAGCTCTGATGATTACAACAATCAAGAATCCTATTATGAAGTACATTGCACATGGGATGACAAATAAAATATTCTACAAAAATTGAGAAGGAGCTACATCGGCTGGTGCAGTATACATTGCTCACAAAATGATAATTGATGGTCAGGACTTTGACCTATGCAAATTGTTAAAAGATCAGCTCATGGAGAATGTACAACTAAATAAGGAATCAAGTTACTCATTCAGGTTTGGTACACTGATTACATGCTTAGTAATGTATTTCATGAATTGCTTGCTGAAAATTGAGAATGTGTTATGGAAATCAAATGAGCTAGTATGTAAATAGATATACTCTTACTCTAAGAGTTTGTTCAACTCGGATTTGGAATTTGAAATTATTTGTAAGAATATGCTTTTAAAGTGTGGATCGGTCAATATTTCCCCTCTAGTAAGATCAATGGAAGTTGGTTCCTCTTCTGCTAGCACTGATAGAGGATAGAAAAGAGGACAAAAAATGATTGAATACAACCCTCCAAAAAGAAAAGTTCCTAGGATTGAGGGAAAAGGAAAGGAAATTGTGGACATTCCGGATGAAGAATCTAATGAAGAACTTGAGAATCCACTGGAAAATGAATCCGGTCAAGAAAAAGGTAGTGAGGAAGAAGAAGATCGGACAAAGGAAAAACTACAACAACCTATTCAAGACGTAGGTGCCATGCAAAAAATTCCAAGGTTATGGTCAGTTAGACCATCATACGATTAGGACATGATTCTAGAAGTTCTAAATGCTCATATTGAGCAATGTAAGATAAGATTGGAAAGTCTAAAGAAATGATCAAGTGTAGCAAAGAATCAATGGAATCTGAGGTCAAAAGGAAAGAAGAAGGTGAAGATGTCACTCACTTGAAGGAACAATTCAAACTATCCCTTTCCAAGATAAAGAAGAAAATGAATGAGTTGAGGCTATGCATCAACTCAGCCATAGGAATCTACAACTATTGCATCTGTTGGCCCCATGTAGTCAGAAATTACAAGGAGAAGTTGGATCAAATTGAAGTAGACTTGAATGAAATTTGCAAAAAGCTTTGACATATCTCAAGATCTGGATGGCACCATCAGGAAAAGAATTCAGGAGCTACAGTCAGAAAAAACAAAAATTCAACTCTCCAAGAATTTTCTTGTGGATATTTTTTGGAAGTTAAAGGATCTAATTGAATGCAAGTTGGAGAAGATGATGGAAATACTAAAGAATGGTGAGAAATTTGAAGAAGAAATTATAATTCCTGAATCTCTCATTGAGATCATTAGCAAGACTTGCAAGAACAATAGTTTGATCATTAATATTGGAATTATAGTTGATGGTTGGAAGAAGTTTCTTTTGGAAGTGAAGAAAAACCATAAGATAATGTTCTAAATCTAGTAGTTGATTGTCTTCAAGTTTTTGGAATTTTGATCAAAGGAGGAGAACTGTAAGCATATGTGTGTTAAATTTTTGAAGCCTTGAAGATTTTGAACACATTTTTTGTCACTTTTTGTCTTTTTTTGGCATATGCAATCCATGTTTTTTCATTCATGTCAAAGGAGGAGAGAATGTAGTGAAAAATGCCTTATAAATCTCAAGGGGGGAAAGTGCAGCAAATAGTTTGGTAGTGTACCTATAATGATTCCAACACTTAGGAATTTTTCACTAAGTGTTGCCATCAATGCCAAAGGGGGAGATTATTGGCATATGGCTGAAGAGATTGACTTGTAATTGTTGTCATTGATGGCTACCCAAGTCATGCAACTTAAGTGTAATTTTGGTTCCCATCGACAAAATAGAGTAAAGAACAAGACATCCAGTTAATAAAAGTTGATCTAAACACCTTACCGAAAAAATATTTAGGGTTGTGAATCTCTGAGAAAGGTCTATTGATGTTTTTGGTATCTTGGTTTTGATGCGCACTCACTGGTATGTGATCTAGGAGATACAGTACACTAAATTATTGATTATCTATGCTAGAAGGGTGACCTGACAAGGATAGAAATCATAGATGTATAAGATGTAATTAATTATAAGACTTCATGTTTGATTAAGTTTTATTTGGGTCCTCTCTTTGTCTTAACTGACTTTCGAGGATGCGCATAAATATTTAGTAGTGGATTTCCTCGACAAGTTAAAAGTAGCTTAATATTTTGTAAAGTCGACTAATGGATAAATGAATCCTTGATTGCAGATATATATATAAGAGATTGGTTTTATAATTTAGTATGTATGGAGAAAAGTGTGTGTGTAGAAGTGTGAATTTTGAGATAGAGCAGTGCAGTAGTGCGAATTTTATCATAAGTGATGCGCAGAACATAAAAGAACATAATAGGGCAAACTGAAGTGCAGAGTCAGAAAGCAAATCTAAAATCAGATCTATGAGCTTCACCAAAACTGTCACCTAGCACAAGTTGATGCTACTATCTCATTTCACACTTCAGATGGTTTTAATATTAATTTTGTATGGAAGTAAGCCTTTCTCTTGAGCAGCGAGCTCTAGGCAGTGTGCTTAAATGCAAGGGAATTCCCTTTTGTAAACAATTATATTTTGAGTACTCAAATTGTGGATTAACCTCCACTATGGTTTTTTGCCTAACAGGGTTTCCATACAAAAATATGTGTTTCATGGTGTTATTAATGTTTACTTTGAATGCATACATCTTTTCTTTGATACCATGGTGAAATGGTTTCAAGTTTTAGATGCACGGAGATTTAATATTATTGAACATTGATTCACCCCCTTTTCAGTGTTCCCTTGAGTCCAATAGGTTACCATCCCATAATCAAGGAGCCTCAAGATGCAATAGAAGTAAGTACTCACTCAAAAGAACCATTTTCTAAGAAACCATGTACCCCTCAACCATGGATCCTTCCGGTTGAGCCTTTTGCCTCACAAATTGTTTTAGAACCTTCATATATCTCTGCACAAGCCACATTGTCTAAATATGGATAGGACCACACTGTTCAGTCTCTTCTATTAGGTGTACAAGGTAGTGCTCTTGAGAATTGAAGAAGCTCAGAGGGAAGTACATTTTAATATCACAAATCAAAAGTGGAACAATCCTCTTCTAATAATTCAATTCATCCTAATGTATCTCTTAAGATGAAACCCACCTATAGATATTAATTTGTATTATAATATAAACTTATTATTTGTTCAAAACTAAAGGTATAAATGTATATAAATGCATTACCAATAATGCACTTCAAAGGATAAGAGTCATGGAAGAGTATGCATAATGGATTCAGAATACCTCAAATATTTGGATAATATGTAAATTGTTAATGTGACATCATGGTCAAAGGTGCTTGATATTGTTGTAGGTAACATATACTACATGACCAGTAATAAAAACAATTTTAAAATATGCATGAACTTTTGTTATCACTGAGATATACAAATTTCTAATTATGTTGCCAAAAAATCTGACGTTCTACAAAGTTACCTTTATCTAGTTGTGCCAATCATTTGTTTTTAGCCCTAAGAACTCTGACCCATCTCTTGTCAATAATTTTTTTAATGTCGCACCAAAACCAAAAGGAAATATTATGCTTTTCATTATATCAATGGTGTTTTCTTTCTCCTCTGACATAAAAATTTATGGTGCATGAACAAATGATTTGTTTTCATGCAACCACATGTTTGACATGATATTGGAAACTTGGAGGTCCTTTCATAACTTTATTTGTGATTCAAGGTTGGTTCCATTTAGATGTTTCCACAAACATTGCAACATTTTTCTCGATGTGCATAGTATCAAATAGGTGGGCTATTGACAAGTTCTCATAATACTATAACTTTTAGAAAATAGAGTCTTTTCATTCCTAGTGGAAATAATTTCTCTTCCTTTTTGTCATATAGTGCTTTCCACCTAGCAAGGTTCATCCTTCTTAGCTTCCTCATTTCCATCTCCTTTCCATTGAACTTGTTTTTCTCACACACTCAATAGCGATTATTTTGTGATAAAAATTGTGTATACTCATGATACACAGTTTTATTGAGATCCTTTGACTTCCCATACAATGTTTTCGGCCCACATGATGGACAACCATGTTTCCCTTTGGTTTGTAGCCCTAAAAAAAAATGGAAACCATATTTAGTAAAATGGTAAAATGAACAAAATAATTACAAATGTAATTTATAATATATTACCACAACAAATAGAGAGTCCTGGGGCATCATGAATTGTCCAAATACGGATTGCATGAAAGAGGAAGTTTCTATCATTGATAGGTCTTGATGCATTGTACATATTTACATAATCCCATAATTCACGAAGCTCATCAATGTCGGGATCCATGTATACATCCATATCCTTTACCTAATACTTCCCTAAGTGTATCAACCCTTCGATTTGCTTATATTTTCATACAGTTCTTTTACTTTGATAGACCATGATACTATGTTGTTATTTGATCACTGACATTAGAGTGATGATGGTTTTTATTGAGATGTGATCAGACACTATATGGATGATTATTGTTTATGACATGCTTTCTAGTTAGCATATTTGATTATTTGAGTTGTGATTGATATATGCACATCTATAGTTAATTGATGTTTTAATTTTTTCAGTTTTGATGTGACACTGTATTGGTGAAGGGAACGGGATTGCATCACTCACTTGCGAACACCCTGCGATTCCTCATTTTTCTCTTCACAATGTGATTGTTTATGATATATATATATATATATAATATGTGTGACATATGTTTTGATTGCAGGATTCTAGGTACAAGACATCGACTCCACCCAGATTCATAGGTTTGAGTGTGTCCATTGCCCAACGATATAGTTGATTAAGAGATAGTAACTAGATCTCCTTGTCAAACCACAACCCTAGTCACAATGTGTGATCATTCTTTGTTATGATTATGCTTTGTTATTATGTTGTTATGTTTGCCTTAATATTTAATTTAGTTTGCAAGGTATGTTCTGTGGGAAATTAATGGTTAATTTTTTTTTAATTGATTATTTAATTAATCTTGATTAATATTGTTCGTAGCTTTGTATTCGATTTATTAATTAAATTAAATCTATTTTTTAAAGTGATTTAATATTTGAGATTAAATTTATTTTATAAAGTGATTAAATTATTTAGATTAAATTAAATTAGAAATTAGTATGTGAATTATGAATTATTAAATGCATAAATATTTTGTAAAACTCTTACAGGAAAAATCTATGAATTGGTTGAAAAGATATTTCAATTGTGACATGTGTTGGGAAAATTAAACACTGTTGTTGGAAATTAATTCTCAAAGAGAATATTTGCATTAACTAAAAGAGGAAAGAGGTTATTCCATGGAAATCATAAAAGATACTTTGGGAGAGTTTGTTGAAAACAAAAGAAGGTTGTTGAAAAATTGGGGAAAAAGTTCTCAGGAAATTTTGGCTCTGGTTTTGTTTTCATCTTTCTTGAAAAGTGGATAATTTGAAAGAAGCTTTGGTAAATTGGAATCTGAAGGGAAGCTCTACTTCAAACATCATTTCCTCAAGCATCTAGAAACAGGTTCTTTAATTTTTTTATTTAATTTTAAATTGGAAAGGCTATTAGAATTAATTTGTTGTTTTGGAAAAGATTGCCTGTACAATGAAGAATATTGTTTAAATCTTTGGTTTGTTTGAAAATTTAAAAGATTGCCATGCTTGGAAAATTTTCATAAAAGCTTTAGAGCTTCTAAAGAAATTGATTTTGAAAAATAGAATTCTCGGAAATATTTTGTGGAGAAATTTGGAAACCTATGTAGGAATTGTTTTTAAAATAAAACAAATCCCAAAGGGAAAACAATGGGAAATTTGGAAAAATCTCTGTTGGAATGGATTTAAATCTTCTTGTGCAATTTGTAGAAAACCTCTGGAAGATTTTGTAAATATTTCCTATAGAATATTATTGCTCTTCTTCCTATTAGATTTGTTTATCTTCAGGAAATTGAAAACCTCTGGGAAGAATTTGAAAACATCTTTCTATAGAAAGTTTTTGTACAATTTTTTTTTCCTGGAAGATTTTCTATATACTTCCTATAGAAATTTTGTGAAAATAAATAGCCATCTGAAACAACCAATTTGATATATTTATATCTATCTAGGTATATGTATATATATAATAATAATATATATATATACATATATAATTACATGTATTTGTATATTGTGAAAGCTTATGACAAATTTATTTGAAAACCAAAATTTCTTTCCATACCAAAAATTTATTAAAATTTGTAGGTTTTATTGAAGATTTGTAAGTATGTAATCTACATATGGGGGAGGCTGGGGCTATCCCCACAGTTTCCCCGCATAGGGAGGCGACATGGGGAGGTAGCTACCAGTGTTGCACTCCATAGTCGCGCCCCCATATGTGTAGGGTTCGGTTGTATCCATAGCTCCTCTGAATATTTGAATGCTTTAAATTTTTTCCATCGGTCAATATGATTTTATTAAGAAGGTTTTAAAACATATAAAATATATTATATATGCATAATATATATGCATGTAAATATATATGTATATATATGTGTATATACGTATTTAAATATATTTATATATATATATATGTTTGATTTATTATTGTTTGGAAAATTTGTATTTAGTTTAAATATCTAAATAATAAATATTTATATATATATATAATTATATGTATATATTTATTTAAAAATGAATCTTTATTTAGGTGCATGAAAGGGAACAAGTTAGATATTTTTAAAATGAAAGATGATTTTAAAAGAGGAAATTGAAATAAACAAATGGATTTAATTTCTTTATTATTTGTAAATGAAATTGTACAAAGCTAGTTTATTTGGGAAATGTAGTATTGAACTTCTTGCATTGGAAATTGGATTTAGGAAATCTTAATGGTAGTTTTATTACTTGACTACATTACTTATTAAATTATGATTTCTTTTGTTCTCATAAGTTGGGGAAATATGTTAGTGATGTATGTAAGTCTTCCGGATGATGTTATTTTATGAGGGGGTTATTTTGATTTATGTTTCATCCATTTGATTTCCCTTGGGTAGTGCATTTGGTTGAAATTCAGTTTATCACTTGGTTACTACGAACAGGATGTGTTGCCACTTATATTTTGGTTGGGATTTATTATCCGGTTTTGTGCACTGTGTTTACCCTTGGGTTTTTTATTAGATCCTTGTGTTGTCAGTAGGGGAGTGGCTCTCAATGGAGGCCTAGACATAAAGTGGTGCTAGGGTAACTCATGTGAGAATTTGTTAATTCAATGAAAATTAAATAATTGTATTAGAGGAAAGGGTAGCTTAAAACATATAACTTGATAATTGCGCCTCACTCATGGACTGAAGGGCTTGGGATGGTAAGATATTTATATTGTCCCTTTGAAAGATAATTGATTTAGCATCGGTTCACATGTGGGGTCGAGGATCATGAGAGGCTACCAGGGTAACCCAAGATGGGAGTTGGGGTCTAGGAAAATTTGTCAAGGTAACCCATGAAACTTTGTGATGACACTCCTCCTATGACAACAGTTTGTTTTGTTTAGTGGATGTACTTGATAATTTTACTCTGGAAGCAATGTAACCTTTATATTAAATATTGTATTTGTATGGTTTAGTCTTGTGATTTCCTATGTTTAGAGGTTGTTGGTTTTTCCTAGGAATCCCTTTTACTATCTCCTAGCATAGGGGGTTGGGCCTTCGAGTACCATTTGGTTAGGTGGAATGTGCACCTTACACCATTGGGTTCCCACCTTATATTTTTGATAGTGGGATCTTCTAGTTTGGAGAGCTCACATGTACCAATTGTATTGTACCATCTCTTTTATTCTTTTGGTTTAGTTGGATTCTTATGTATATGTACTACTCATTTGTATTCAAGGAGGATTCTTGTATCATTGTAATTGTAATATTATTGTATGATCTACCTCATTTTGGAAATGAGTTTTGTAACTACTTTATGGAATGAATGAAATCTAAGATGGTTCTTTAATGCACTTTGTATCTTATGAGATGAATATAATGTTATTGGATGTATGTTCTTATCTTTCATGAGTATAATTTTATATACTATGGATAATTTGTTTTTGTATGTTATGGGATTCAAATGTAAGCGCTGCTGGGTACCTTAGAGGATGTATGTGTTAAGTGTAGTACACTTTACTTATTCTTTATTACACTTTTAAAAAAAAAGTACACTTCTATTGTGTTTCAATAGTACTCTCAGGTTATGTGATGGGGCGTTACACATCGTATCAGAGCCCAGGTTTAAACTTTGGGTGCTCTAGGATATTGTTGAGTAGGATTTGAGTTGTATACCTTGTCTTATACCATGGTATGTATGTGTAGGATCATGCCATGTAGGTAAGGTCACGGTAGAGGTTGTGGTCATGACCATGGAGGCGATCATGGAGGTAGTCAGCAGGATTCACCTCCCTATGTTCCCCATGATTCTGATCGTGAGGAACATCAGGTTTCCCAGAATGCTTTAGGAGGTGGTGATCAGATTCAAGATCCACTAGGGATCGAGGGAACTCAGTTGTGTCGGTTGTTAGAGAAGACACTTGGTCGCCTTGGACCAAGGCATGACAAAGATCAAATTAATATTGGTGAGAGAGAGGGTCTAGCATAGTCGGAGGGAGTCATAGCTGCTCACATGAGAGACTTACTTAGAGCTCATCCACCCAATTTCAATGGTTCTAGCAGTGGAATTGAGGCCGAGACATGGTTGATAGACCTGAACCAGTGTTTTGCTATGCACCCTTAAAGTAGCAACACCAAGTCCAGATGCATGATCATGCACTTGCGGCACTTTACATCTACCTGGTGGAGATTGGAGGAGTAGAAACTTTGTATTGTCATTGTCATTGACAACCTTGGCATACAATTCCACTTTCAGTTGTTTGCAATGATAGTGGATGAATTGGAGTTGGGAGATAGTGAGGATAAGGTTTCACTTGATAGCCACCCCATACTACAATTGTATGCAAATGTATTTCCCAATGAGATTCTAGGGATGCCACCTCAGCATGACATTGATTTCAAGATTGATCTTATACCTGGATTCAAGCCTATTTCATGAGCTTTGTACAATATGACTACATAGGAGCTTAAGGAGCTATGCTTGCAGCTGGAGGAGTTGCTAGTGAAGGGTTTCATCCCCCCTAGTGTTTCACCTTAGAAAGCACTTCTAATTTTTTTATGAAGAAGAAGGATGGTTCTCTCCAATTATGCATAGACTACCATCAATTGAATAAAGTGACAATCAGGAACCGATATACCTTACCTAGGATCGATGATTTATTTGATTAGATCAAGAGTGCTATGATAGTTTCAAAAATCAATCTCAAATCAAGGTATCATCAGCTACGTATATTTGATTTCGACATTCATAAGATGTCTTTTTGCACATGTTACAGTCACTATGAGTTTATAGTGGTACTGTTCGGGTTAACGAATGTGCCATCTGTGTTCATGAGTTTGATGAGCAGAGTCTTTCACACATATCTAGATAGATTTGTACTTGTATTCCTTGATGATGTATTGATCTATTCCAGGACAATAAAGGAGCATGAGGAGCAGCTGAGGCAAGTTTTGTAGTTTTTGAGGGATAATTAGTTGTACACTAACTTGTCCAAATGTGATTTCTTTAAGACTAAGGTTAATTACCTTGGACATGTGATATTAGGAGATGATATTGTAGTGGATCTTGCAAATATCCAAGTGATCATTGATTGGCCTACACCCACTAATGTGGTAGAGATACATAGTTTCATGGGATTAGTAGGTTATTACTAGCACTTTGTTTAGGGTTTCTCGAGGATAGGACATCCTATCACTTCTCTTTAGAGGAAAATGAATAGGTTCATCTAGTTAGAGCAGTGTGAGGCAGTATTTGAGATTCTAAAAGAGAGGTTGACTAGTGCACCAATTCTTGTGATACCTGATCCTACTAGAGATTTTGTTGTCTGTATAGACACATCTTTGGAGGAATTAGGAGTAGTCTTGATGTAGGATGGTCGGGTTATTATGTATGAATCTCACAAAATCAAGGATCATGAGTTGAATTACCCCACACATGATCTTGAGTTAGCAATGGTAGTATACACTTTGATGAGATGGAGGCATTTCCTTTTGGGGCATAGATTTAAGTTCCATAGTGACCATAAGAGCCTATAGTACATCTTCACGCAACCTAATCTTAATGTCAGGTAGAGGCGATGGATGAAGTTCCTTTGTAAGTATGACTTCGAGGTGAAGTTCATCTAAGGGAAGGAGAACGTAGTTGCTGATTCTCTTAGTAGATGAAGACACGAGTTGTTAGAGTTGACTTTTGCTATGGATTTGATGAGTCAGATTCATGCTACACTTCCTACAGACAGCTAGTATCAGGAGGTGAGATCAGAGATAGAGATAGGCAGGACTCTTAAGGGCAGATTCTCAAGTTATTCTCTAGAGTCAGATGGTTTGTTGAGACACATGGGATGCATTTCTGTTCCATGTTCTCAAGATATTTATACCTTGGTTATGGCAGAGGCACATCTAGCATCCTATTCAACTACTCCTGGAGTGATGAAGATGCTTGTCGATTTGTGATAGCTATACTTCTAGGCAAGTATGAAGTGAGATATTACTGAATTTGTGTCAAGGTTTTTGGAGTTTCAGCGAGTGAAGGCTGAACACTAGCATCTAACAAGACTTTTGCAACCATATTTGGTGCTAGAGTAGAAATGGCATATAATGTCATTGGATTTCATTGTTCGGTTATGCAATTCTTCAGAACAACACAATGCCATTATGGTGATGGTGGATAGGTAGATGAAGGTAGAAAACTTCTCGCCTATCCTATAATGCTTTTTCCATAACTAGAGTATTCATAGGAGATATTGTTAGGTTGCATGATATTCCTCATTGGATCATTTGTGATAAGGATCCTATGTTTACCTTAGCTCTTTGGATGTCATCTCAGCATGTCATGGGACGTAGTTGAACTTTAGTTCAATGTATCACCCTAAGATAGATGGATAGACTGAGAGGGTCAACCAAATCCTCAAGGATATGTTCTGCATGTATTTGATGGACTAGCAGAAATGATTGGAGGACTATCTCTATTTAGTATAGTTTGCTTTTATTAATAGTTATCAGAGTTTAATTGGTATGCCTCCTTTCTAGGCATTGTATGGATGATCGTGTTGGAATCCTTTGAGTTGGGATCAGTTAGAGGATAGAGTTCTATAGGGTCCTAAGATGCTTCAAGATATGGAGCGATAGGTGATTTAGATCAGGGAACATTTGGTTGCTACATAGGATAGGTAGAAAAAGTATGCAGATGCGCATTGGGTGGACCATCAGTTTGTAGTAGGTGACTGAGTCTTTTTGCAAGTGTGTCCGTGAAAGATTCCAATCTGATATGGAAAGGGCTCTAAGTTTGCACCTCGCTTTGTCGGGCCATTTGAGATTCTTGAGAAGATTGGGCTAGTAGCTTACCATCTTGCTTTGTTGGCCAGTCTCTCGCACATACACAACATATTTCATGTTTCAGTACATAGGCCTTACCACCCTTATATATCTCACATCCTTGATGGTAATTCCTTATAGGTAGAGGACAAGAAATTGGCTTTGCATCCTATGGTTGTCACACAGCACAGGAGACTCAGCCTCAGGGGTTAAGATATTGAGCAGGTTAGGGTCTAGTGGGATCTGAGAGATGATACTTCAGCTACTTGGGAGGATGTGACTAGGATGAGGGAGCTCTATCCCTATTTTTTCAAAGGCTTCAAGGAGTAAGACTGATCCTAGGGGGAGGATGTAGCACCCCTCTGATTTCCTTATATTTTAAGAAAATTGTTTTACTTTGATAGACCATGATACTATTTTGTTGTTGTTTGATTGTTGACATTGGAGCGATGACGATTTTTATATTGAGATGTGATGAGAGACTATATGCATGATTATTGTTTGTGACATGCTTTCTGGTTAGCATAGTGGATTATTTGAGTTGTGATTGATATTGTTGGCAAAAAATGAAAAGACAACTAAGAGGGGGCGTGAATCAATTGTCACATAATTAAGACTTATTCAACATTAATCAACCTCTAATATTATATCTGATAATTAACATTGCAAGAATAAACCTATAAAACATTAGACGGACATGAACACCAAGATTTTATACATGGAAACCCTGTTAGGGGAAAAACCATGGTGGATGTTAGTCCACAAGATTATACCCTGTTAAAATTATAATGAAGAGTAAATAGGGAATGCACATGCATTTAGGCACACTGCCTAGAGCTCACTGTTCAAAGGAAGGTTCACTTCCTTACATACAATAACCAGATTAAATCCATCTGATGAGGTTGAACTGAGACATTAGCTTCTACAAAAGCCTGATGACAATTCCAGTTAGGCACAAAAAAACTTATACACACTCTGCTCAAACTCTTCCACACCCTACTTTAATTTCTTTCACACTCTTCTCTACTCTTGAGTTATTTGATCTTTATTCACACATTTACTTCACATACACATCGAGCATACTTCCAAAATGAGGAAAAAAACCGCTCTTATCTATTCGCTACATAGACTTACATCAACTACTCTATCAGCCACAAATAAAGAATAAATTACAACTATCAACCTCAAAACATAAATAAAGCTTAATGTGCACCAAAACAAGTTAGTCACAACATAGTGAGCACCCAAATAAATACCTTCAAACATGCTAGACAGTAAAATATTAATCCATGAGGATCCACAACACGCTACCACCATCATGTCGACCAAGAACGCGAAAATGTGAGCACACATCCGAAAAATCTCCAACCATGATCACATCGATCAATGTGGACATGTATCAAGGATAGGGAATGATCTAGAATCATCCATGAATTCCATAGGAACATGCGAAAAAATTGATATTTCCATAATGTCATCTACTTCTTCTATAAACACTTGCTACAATAATTAAATAATTGTAGGAACACAAAACTTCACAACTTCCTTGATTCTTGATGCGTACCACTGAAACTTTCAGAAAACATACTAGATAGACTCAACAAAAAACCCTTTAATGCACACCTTCTGATTATTAGCGTACAACACTTTCCTACACTCTGACCTTCTCAGCTTCACTGGCTACCTGCAATATATTTATTTCAATTTTCTCAATATCTTCGACATATACAGCTTTCAGAATCACCATTGCTAATAGTGTTGACATTAATGACAACCACGTATCACCAATACAACCAAAACATCCAAAAATCTCCCCCTTTGGCATTGATGGCAACACATGATGAAAAATACACCAACAATGTAGCTTACTCTTCTCCAATTCTCCCCCTTAGATGTTACAGGTTTTTCTCATTGCACCTCTCCCTATACTACATTTTTCTCTTCTCCCTCTATAGGGTATGACATTTTTCATTGCATTATCTCCCCCTTTTACATCAATGACAAAGGTACACAAGCTCTAAAACACATATTTAGCACATCTAACTACTCCCCCAGAACTGATGCAAGGACTTGCATCACTTAATTTTGATCAAGAGGGGAAATCACCCCTAACTTTCCTCTAAGGTACTCAAAACTATCCTTAGTCAATGGCTTAGTAAAGATATCTATAATTTGTTCCTTGGTAGATACATACTCCAGTCTAACTTCTTTGTCCCTTACTTTATCTCTCAATAAGTGATATTTGATGGAATATGCTTTGTCTTTGAATGCAACACTAGATTTTTAGAAATTTTTATGGTACTTGAGTTATCACAAAATATAGCAATGGGTTCTTCATACTCAATTTTAACATCTCTCAGCATTTGCTTCATCCATAATACTTGAATATAGTTGTTTGCAACAACAATGTATTCTGCCTCAATAGTAGATAATGAAACATAATTTTTCTTTTTGCTTAGCCAAGATACCAACTTCTTTCCCAAGAAGAATTCACCACCACTAGTACTCTTCCTATCATCCACATCTCCTACCCAATCTGCATCAATAAAAGTGCTCAAGATAATATCATCATCCTTAGGATACCAAAGACCAAAATCAACTATCCCTTTCAAGTATTTGAAGATTCTTTTCACAACAATTACATGAGACTCTTTTGGATCAGCTTGATATCTAGCAACAATGCATACAACTTTCATTATATCTGGCCTGGTCCGAGTCGAGTATATTAATCCACCAATCATTGACCAGTATCTTGTTTGATTTGCTCTAGGAGAATCATCATTCTATGTAAGTTTGCATCTAGTCACCATAGGTGTACCAACTGGCTTTGACTCTTCCATGGCAAACATTGTTAGTAACTCTTTTACATATTTGAACTGAGATATAAAGATTCCATCATTGACATTTCAAACTCACTTTTCATTTCATCAACAAAATTCATACACAAATCATCATCACCTTCAAAAATAATGTCATCAACAAAGACTTCAATGATCAACTCTTTATTTTGATCCAATTTGAAATACAGATTGCTATCAACAGTACCTTTATTGAATCCAAGTTTCAACAAGTATTTATCCAATCTAGCATAACAAGCTCTAGGAGTTTGCTTAAGTCCATATAGATCTTTCTTTAATTGGCATAGCATGTCTTCTTCATGAGTTAGTTGAAATTCATTTGATTGCTCAACATATACTTCTTCTTCTAACTCACCATTTAGAAATGTTGACTTTACATCCATTTGATAGAATTTGTGATTTTTGAAAGAAGCATAAGCAATAAATAATCTTACAGCTTCAATTCTAGCAACAAGGGAAATTTTTTCTTCAAAATCAATACCTTTCATCTGTGAGTACCCTTTGCAAACTAGTCTTGCTTTGTTTCTGACCACTTCACCTTGTTCATTCAGCTTATTCGAATACACCCATTTGGTTCCAATCACATTTTTGTTTTGAGGTCTAGGAACAAGATCCCATGTATCATTTTTCTCTATCTGCATTATTTCTTCTTTCATAGCTGCCATCCAATATTCATCTTTGCATGCTTCATTGACATTGCTAAGCTTAGTTTTGGAAATTGGACAATACTCTTCTAAAATTATTCTTCTACTTTACACACCTTTTCTCCTATCGACTATGATTTGACTATTAGAATGATTTCACCTGACATACCTTGGAATTTTAGGACTTACTCCATTTTTTGGTTCTTGTGTTATTTCTTTTGTGCTTCTCCTAGTTTCTACTTCTTGATTTCCCTGGTTCACCAGAACAATTTGAAGTGGATTCTGTGTCTGAACATTATTTCCATTGTTTGTGCTATCATGATGATCATTTGAATCATATCTACTACATCTGGATTGTTTGTCAATATCTTCATCAACTTTGAAATTTTCACTTTCAACCATTTTATTCAACCTTTTATTAAAGCACTAGTAAGCTTTTGTATTAGTAGAGAAATGTAGAAAGATTCCTTCATCAGTTCTAGCATCAAAATTGCCTATATCATCTTCTCTCTTCATGTACCAGTTGCTTCCAAAAAAATTGAAATTTTTGACAATAGGCTTATAACCAAACCATAGCTCAAAAGGGGTCTTACCAGAATTATTGTTGATATTTACTCGCTTGATAGTATACATGATAGTACTTACAACTTCTCTCTAGTAGAATTGAGGGACATTTTCTTCCAACATCATGGTTCTAGAAGTGTCTAGAATTGTTTTTTTCTTTCTTTCAACAACTCCATTCTATTGAGGGTTCCAGGGAGCAGATAGTTGTCTTTGGATTCCATGCTCTTCGCAGAAAGAATTGAATTCGTGGGAAGTGAATTCACCACCTTTGTCTGAGTTAAACTACTTGCTCCAGAAAGAATTTCTAGTCTATTTTCCCATATGACATTCCTTGCACATAGTGCTAGTAGACTTTGTAATACCCCTCCATTTTGTTTCCTGTTAAAGTTGCTTTATGCTATCTTTGGTTGCAGTTACTTTGATATTGGATACATTTTGTTATGATGATTGGATCACTACTATTGAGCAACAACTATTATTGTGGGATGTGGTTATCTGATTATTGTTTCACATGCATTATGGATTAATAATGTTGTAGAGTTAACATGAGATATTATTATGAGATTACTGGATTATGATGGAAGTGTCAGTTTCAATGAGTGTATTGGTGAAGAGGACAGTTTCGCATCACTCGCTTGTGAGCGCCCTACAAATCCGTAATTTCTTCTTTACGGTGTGTATTATACGCTAGATATATTATATGATGTTGTTTACTTGGTTGCAGGATTGTAGGTACATGACATCGACTCCACCTAGTTTCATAGGTTTGAGCGTGTCGATCCAACGGTTAAGTTGAACGGGAGATAGTAGCTAGATAACATGTGTCAAGTTTACACCCTAGCCTTAGTGTGTCGTCAATCGTGTGTGTCGAGTCATTGTCTGTCTTGTTTTAATATTATTTAATTCTGAAGGATTTTTGATTTGGAAATAAATATTTAGAATAATTGGATTTAAATCATGTTGATGGTTATTTAATTTAAATAATGCAATGTGGATAAAATTTTATATTTAAATTAATTAATTAAATTGAATTATTTAATTAATTAAATTTAATCCAAGGGGTTTGAGTTTAGTTATTAAATAATTAAATTAATTAATTAAACGTGATGCAAGAGAATGAAAGGAAATAAAAGAACTAAAATTAAATTTGGAATTTAATTTCAACGTGTGGGAATTAAATTGGAAATTGTAATTAAATGTTTACTTGGGAAATGAGTTTCAACTTTGGAAATCAATTTATTATTTGAAATTGCATTTTAAATTGAAAGTGGCTTTTCGAAAAGTGAAATTGAAATTGAAATTGAAATATCTAATTTGCATGTAATGTGAATTAGGTTTGTATTAGGTATTTTTTATTTATAAAGAATATATGTTTTAATTTTAGGGAGGAAATGGGATCTAGGAAAAAATACAATTTTATAGCAGAGAAGAAATTTTGGAAAATTGCACAAGAAGGGTTTGAAGGAAGTTTTGATTGTAGAATTGATTGAAGGAAAGATTGGGTGCATTTGTTGGGTTTTGGATTGGATTCATTAGAGGATTGAAGAAAATTCAGGAAATCTTTGGAGGAGGTTTGCATCAGAAATTCATCTCTTCCTGTAGCTTCTTGTACCAGGTTTTCCTCTTTGTGTTTTATTGCTCTTGATTGTTTTTCTTTAAAATAGTAATGATTAAAGATTTGTTTGTTAAATTTGTTTTAGAAAATAAATTTGATATTAGAAGAAAATAATTAAACAAGGTTACAGCCTTTGCTTGTGAAAATTCTTGAGTGAAAATTGTGAAAACCTTAGTTGAATTTAAATTATTTGGGGAAATTTATTTTGTTGTTATTTAAATCAAACATAGAGATTGAACAATGCATTTAAAATGTTTTTAGAAAATGAAACCTTCTGTTTATTATTAAAAATCGGATTTTAAAATCTGCAGGATAGTTATATTTTTCATGGTAAAATGGTTTGGTTGCGTCGCCTATAACTCTACTTTCACAAACTGGGTTGTTAGGAAATTTAAAGGGTTTTTGCATTCTGAAATTTTCTTATCCTTACCAAAAAATCGTGTATACTCAGATCATAGTTTTTGAGTTATGCTTGAAACATGAGACTGCTGTTAAGTTATTTTCCCATGACTGATCTGAAAATAAAATAATAATAAATTGATATTTATAAATATTAATATTTTATGTATTATTATTATAATATTAAAATATTATTTAAATAATATTTTATATTATAATTTATAATATTAAAGTATTATATTTATTTATATTATTTTAAATAAAATTTGTATATTAGATTAGTGGAATTAAAATTATAAACATATGGATAAATTATTGTTTATTTTAAAATGGCATGTTTAAGTTTAATTGGAGTTAAATATTTGATTTAAAGAATGCATAATTTAAAATTTAATTGTGAGAAACAATATGTTATTATATTAAAGTGACTGAATGTTTTAAATAGAATATTGAATGAGACGTAAGATTTGGTTAGGAAATGGAAAGAGTTTACTTGCATGGATTTGTGTCGATTTAAAAGTAAACTAAGAAGTTTTTTTATTGATGAGACAATCAATTATGTTATTTATTAATTTCTATTTAGATTAATTGAATCATTGTGATTGGATTATGAAAGAGATATGGATTTAGTATATCCAAAAGTAGTATCTTCCTCATGATTATCTTAAAAGATCTAATTCTCTGTGTTCGGTAAAGGGAAGTAAATTTATTTGTTTTAGATTTCCAATAATAAAAAGGGAAATAGGGGTTATGATTATTTTAGACGATCTAGTTATCGTGTTTTCGGACTTTTTCAACACTACCTATTGAATGACTATGGATTAAGGAAATCCAAATATTAGATTTGATTAATGACTTGAATGCTTTTGTTGCTATGTCGTCAAGTTGCATTGTTGGTTATGGGATTTAGTGTTAGTCCTAAATTATAAGTCTTCCAGAAGATCTTAGAGGATAAGGGTTGTTGAATCTTTATGCCATCCTGTTGTTTTCCCTTGGGTAGTGCATGGCGTCTTTTCAGTTTTACCCGATTTTCATGAACGGGGATGTTTGCACCTCCTTGGTTTAGGAGCGGATTATGGGATCCATGTCTCCTTGTATGGAGTGACCTTGTTATGTGGTTTCATCTTGTTGCCTCCTATGAAAGGAGTGGACTATGTGTTGTTGCCTCCAAGATGTTTGGAGTGAGTTCTTTTATTTGTTTCCTCCTGTGAAAGGAGTGGACTATGTGTTGTTTCCTCCAAGATGTTTGGAGTGAGTTCTACTATTTGTATCCTCCTTGTATTGGAGTGGATTATGATTCCTAGTTGGTATGCACTTGTGGTTCCCTTGGTGGATTGTTTGGGTGTGTGTTGTCGAATAGAAGAGTGGCTTTTGTTAGGTGCCAGAGCCCAAAGAGGTAAACTGGATAACCTTCAGAAGTGAGTTAATCAAGTGATAATTAAATTAATGTACTTAGATGATTAGGATGGAGTTCATATTAATCAAGATAATTTAATCCTCACTCATAGACACAAGGGCTTGTTTAGACTTGGGATGAGTGAGAAGGCCTGGAATGGCAAGATCAACTATCTTGTTCTTGCGAGAGGTAGTTGATTCCGCATGAGTGAGTATGAGTGCCGAGATTCGGTTGAGGCCACCAGGGTTACTTGTGTCGGAGCCTATGAAGAATGCCCAGAGGAGATCTCATGACAAACCTTGCGATGACACTCTATCTAGGACAACTGTTGTTAATTTTTTTATATGTATGGTTCTGTGAACATACTTGATCTACTTTATGTCTGGAAGCAATGTGACCTATGTCAATGATGTTGGAGTTGTACTTGTATTGTACTTGATTTGTACTTGTATGGTGAATGAGTTGTACTTGTTAGTTAATATTTTTGGTTGGCTATAACAGTATGAGTCAGTATGAGTCTTCCTTTGGTTAGTGGATTGTAGATCTTTGTCCATTTTACTTTGTTACTATCTCCTAGCATGGGGGGTGGGCCTTCGGGTACCACTTGGTTGGGTGGAACATGCACCAAAACCGTTGGGTCCCCATCGATCTTCAGTACTTGGTGGTGAAACATTTAGATGGACAGCTCGTGATTCCTATTGTAATTCCTTGCATTGTAATATTTTAACTTGTATAAGTTATTTTATCCCTCTTATGTTTATGAGGTGGAATTCTGTAATTGTAACCTTGTGTACTATTGCCTCATTCTAGGAATGAGTGATGTAACTATTGAATAAAGATAATGATTATGAGATTGTATCTCGGTTGATTATCTTATTATGATATGTGATATTCTTATGATGTATGATGGTTATTTCATAAAGTTCATATGGCTATGGTTATATGTAATATGTATGTGTGGGTTTAAAGTAATCCTAACCTTGTATTCTTAGAGGTTATTGTTAATTAGTAAGTGAATGTGTATATTAAATGCACTTTATAAAAAAAAAATTAGTTCGCTTAAGATGTTAATTACAACTTCCTTTAAGGTTACTTGGCAGGGCATTACAGAATTTACTATCTTAGGAAGATCTCTAACTACTTGAGAAGAACTTATTTAGACAATGTTATAAAAGTTCACATGACATAACCTCCTATGCCATAACCAACTTACATCAACTTGAGAAATTAAACAAATTTCACTAGCAGCACTTAAGTGAAAAATATTACCTCTTGTTTTTGTTCTCGAAGAAATCACATTTCCAGAACTTCCCCTTATCTTGCACTTACCATCCTTGAACTCAAGATTTTATCCCTTGTATACCATTTGTCCAACACTCAACAAGTTATTCTTTAAGCCTTCTACATTAACAACATCATGAATATTATGTTTACCACCAAAAGAAATAGTGCCTTTTCCACGAATCACACTAGAAGTGTTGTCTCCAAATCTTACAACACCACCATGATAGTTTTACAAGCTTACAAACTTGCTCTTGTCACCAGTCATATGATGTGAGAATCTGCTGTTAATTACCCACTCATCCTTTTCTTCAATTTTTTCTGCAAGAGCCTTCTCAACATTCACATTACTAGTAGATTCAATGGACACCTTCATTTCCTATTTCTTTATCAGATTCATCATCAGTAACACCTTCTTTAGAATAATAGCATTGCTTTTGAAATCTAGTCTTATCAGGTTTGTACTTAGAGA
This sequence comes from Sequoiadendron giganteum, assembly GCA_007115665.2. Classification (NCBI taxonomy): domain Eukaryota; kingdom Viridiplantae; phylum Streptophyta; class Pinopsida; order Cupressales; family Cupressaceae; genus Sequoiadendron; species Sequoiadendron giganteum. The sequence goes on along the minus strand of CM021106.1, from coordinate 570,535,931 downwards.
CTCTTTCAGGACACCTTGATGCAAAATGACCTATTTTACTACAAAAAAGACATATAATAGGTAACTTTCCTTTGTACTTACCATGAGTTTTGGCTTCTCTTTTCACAATCAATGCTTGTAGTTCTTCTAATTCTCTTTCTTCATCTTCAATCTGTTTCATCTCATCTTCAATACTTGAATGTCTTTTTGGAACTCTCTCTTGGATCATATCTCTTCTTGTTTTTCCCAGATACAATAGCTTTGAATGAAGATTTTGTCTTAGGAGTAGATTCACCAAATTCACTTAACTCAAAGGCGGGAAGTTTTCCAATCAACATGTCTCTTGTCAAATTTGTCACTGTCTTGAGTTCATCAATAGCATGATATTTTTATTTGTCAGGAGGCACAGATCTAAGTATTTTAGCCCCAATCTCTTCTTCATCCAAGATTCCATCGACACATTTGATGCTCATCACTAGTTCATTTACCTTTTTAGAGAAAGAAAGGATGTTCTCATCTTCACTCATCTTCATGTCCTCCCACTTGCCTTTTAGACTCTTCAACTTAGCAACTTTTACTAGTGGATCTGCTTCATATGTTTCCAACCTTTTCTAGATCTCATGTGTAGTCTTTAGACCTATCACATTTGTCATTTCTGAATTTGTCAAAGCACTCAACAATGCTTCAATAGCCCTGGTATTTGTTTTAGATTCTTTTATTTCATCAGCAGTAGATGGACCATTCTAAGGGATGGTATATGCATTCTTTGTAATCTTCCAGAAGGGCTCACCAATGCACTTCAAATGAAATTCCATTTTGACCTTCCGTAGAGAGTAGTTTGCTCCATTGAATCTAGGACTCTCCTTGTATGATGCCATCTCAGATCTCCTCAATCTATTAAGCTTATCCTTTAGAGGAACTTGCTCTGATACCAATTGTTGGAAAAACAAGAATACGCAACTAAGAGGGGGGGTGAATCAGTTGTCACATAGTTAAGACTTATTCAACATTAATCAAAATTTAATCTCTGATCTAATAATAAACAGTGCAATCATAAACAAATAACACATTAGAGACACATGAACACCAAGATTTTATACATGGAAACCCTGTTAGGGGAAAAACCATAGTGGATGTTAGTCCAGAAGATTATACCCTATTAAAAGTATAATGAAGAGCAAACATGGAATGCACATGCATCCAAGAACATTGCCTAGAGCTCACTGCTTAGACGAAGGCTCATTGCCTTCCATACAATAATCAGATTAAATCTATCTAATGAGGTTGAGCTGAGAAATTAGCTTCTAGAAAAGCTTGATAAAAGTTCCAATTAACCACATAAAAACTTCTACACACTCTACTCAAACTCTTCCACACTTTGCTCAACCTCTTTAGCACTTTGCTCTACTCTTGAATGATTTTATCTTTATTCACATATGTACTTCACATACACATCGAGAATACTTCAAAAATGAGGAAAAAACCACTCTTATATATCCGCTACATGAATTTACATCAACTACTCTGTCGGCAACAAATAAAGAATAAATTACAACTTCCAGCCTCAATACATAAATAAATCTTAATGCGCACCAACACAAGTTAGTCACAACATAGTGAGGACCCAACTAAACACCTTCAAATATGCTAGACAATAAAATATTAATCCATAAGGATCCACAACATGCTACCACCATCATGTTGCCCAAGAACATGAAAAGTCGAGCACACATGAGAAAAAAATCTGACCACAATCACATCGATCAATGTGGACGTGCATCAAGGATATAGTACAATCTAGAATCATCCATGAACATCACAAGAACATGCACAAAAAATGATATTTCCATAATTTCATCCGCATCTTCTAGAAACACTTGCTACAATAACTGAATAATTGTAGGAACACAAAACTTCATAACTTCCTCTATTCTTTTTTTTTTCCAACAGATATATGCACATCTATAGCTAATTGATGTTTTAATTTCATCAGTTTTGATGTGACACTGTATTGGTGAAGGGAATGAGATTGCATCACTCACTTGTGAGAGCCCTATGATTCTACGATTTTCTCTTCACGGTGTTATTGTTTATGATATATATATGTACGAAATATGTTTTGATTGAAGGATTGTAGGTACAGGACATCGACTCCACCTGGATTAATAGCTTTGAGTGTGTCCATTGCCCAATGGTATAGTTGATTGGGAGATAGTAACTAGATTTCCTTGTCAAACCACAACCCTGGTCATAGTGTGTCATCAGTCTTTGTTATGGTTATTCTTTTTTGTTATGTTGTCTCGTTTACCTTGTTGTTTAATTTATTTTGCAAGGTATGTTCTATGGGAAATTAATGCTTAAATTTTTTTTAAGTGATTATATAATTAATCTTGATTAATTTTTTTAGTAGCTTTGTATTTGATTTAAGTAATTAAATTAAATTTATTTTATAAAGTTATTTAATCTTTGAGATTAAATTTATTTAATAAAGTGATTAAATTAATTAGATTAAATTTAATTAGAAATTAATATGTGAATTATGAATTATTAAATGCATAAATTTCTTCTAAAAATCTTAGAGGAAGCATCTATGAATTGGTTGAAAAGATATTTTAATTGTGACATGTGTTGGGAAAATTAAACACTAGATTGTTCGGAATTAATTCTCGGAGAGAATATTTACATTAACTGAAAGAGGAAAGAGGTTATTTCATGGCAATGAGAAAAGATATTTTGGGAGAGGTTGTTGAAAATGGCTGTTGAAAAATTGGGGAAAAAGTTCTCGGGAAATTTTGGCTCTAGTTTTGTTTTCATCTTTTTGGAAAAGTGGATAATCTGGAAGAAGCTTTGGTAAATTGGAATCTAAAGGGAAGCTCTACTTCAAACATCATTTCCTCAAGCATATAGAAGCAGGTTCTTTAATTTTTTTATTTAATTTCAAATTGGAAAGGCTATTATAATTAATTTGTTGTTTTGGAAAAAAATTCTTATACAATGAAGAATATTGTTTAAAGCTTTGGTTTGTTAGAAAATTTGAAAGATTGTCATGTTTGGAAAATTGTCATAAAAGCTTTAGAGCTTCTCTAGAAATTGATTTTAAAAAATAGAATTCCTAGAAATATTTTGTAGAGAAATTTGGAAACCTCTATAGGAATTGTTTTTAAAATAAAATAAATCCCACAGGGAAAACAATAGAAAATTTGGAAAAATCTCTATTGGAATGGATTTAAATCTTCCTGTGAAATTTGTAGAAAACCTGTAGAAGATTTTGTAAATATTTCCTATAGAATATTATTGCTCTTCTTCCTATTAGATTTTTTATCTTGGTGAAGTTGAAAACCTCTAGGAAGAATTTGAAAACATCTTTCTGTAGAATTTTTTTGTACAATTTGTTTCTCTGGGAAGATTTTGTATATATACTTCTTGTAGAAATTTTGTGAAAAATAAATAGCCATCTGAAACAACTAATTTGATATATTTATATCTATCTAGGTATATTTATATATATATGTATATATAATTACATGCATTTGTATATTGTGAAAGCTTCTATCAAATTTATTGGAAAACTAAAATTTATTTCCGTAAGGCGAACTTATTCAAATTCACAAGTTTTATTGAAGATTCGTAAGTATGTAATTTGCATATTGGGGAGGCTAGGACTGTCCCCATAACCACCCCCCATAGGGAGGCCACATGGGGAGGCAGTCCCAAGTGTTTCCCTCCATAGCCACGCCCCCATATGTGTGGGGTTGGGCTATATCCATAGCCCCTTTGAATATTTGAATGCTTTAAACTTTTTGCCATCAGTCAATCTAATTTTATTAAGTGAATTTTAAAAAATAGAAAATATATTATATATATTTATTAATATATGCATATAAATATATATTAATATATATATTAATATATATATTTATATGTATATATATGAGTATATATGTATTTATATATATGTCTAATTTATTATTGTTTGGAAAAATTGTATTTAGTTTAAATATTTAAATAATATATATTTATATATATATAATTATATATGCATATAATTATGTATATATTTAAATATATATTTATTTAAAAATAAATTTTAATTTAGGTGCATGGAAAGGAAGGAACAAGTTAGATATTTTTTAAATGAAAGATGATTTTAAAAGAGGAAATTGATTTTTATTTAGATGTAAATGGGAAATTGAAATAAACAAATGGATTAATTTCTCTATTGTCTGTAAATGAAATTTTAAAAAGATAGTTTATTTGGGCAATGTATTATTGAACATCTTGCATTGGAAATTGGATTTGGGAAATCCTAATTGTAGTTTTATCACTGGACTGGATTGCTTATTAAATTATGATTTATTTTGTTCTCATAAGTTGGGGAAATATGTTAGTGGTGTATGTAAGTCTTCTAGATGATGCTATTTTATGAGGGGGTTGTTGTGATTTATGTTTCAGCACTTTGATTTCCCTTGGGTAGTGCACTTGGTTGAAATTCAGTTTAACACCTAGTTACTACGAACGAGATGTGTTGCCTCTTATATTTTGGTTGGGATTTATTATCCAGTTTTGTGCACTATATTTATGCTTGGGTTTTGGATTAGATCATTGTATTGTTAATAGGGGAGTGGCTCTCAATGGGGGTCGATGCACAAAGAGGTGCCAGGGTAACTCATGAGAGAGTTAGTTAATTTAGTGAAAATTAAATAAATGTATTAGGGGAAAGGGTAGATTAAAACATATAACTTGATAATTGTGCCTCGCTCATGGAATGAAGGGCTTGTTTAGATTTGGGATGAGACGAGAAGGCCTAAAATGGCAATATCATTATCTTGTCCCTTTGAAAGATAATTGATTCTGCATCGGTTTTCATGTGGGGTCAGGGATCATGAGAGGCTACTAGGGTAACCCAAGATGGGGGTTGGGGCCTAGGAAGATTTTCCAAGGTAACCCATGTAGCTTTGTGATGACACTACTCTTATGAAAATAGTTTGTTTTGTTTAGTGGATGTACTTGATTATTTCACTTTGGAAGCAATGTAACTTTATGTTAAATATTGTATTTGTATGGTTTAGTATTGTGGTTGCTTGTGTCTAGAGGTTGTTGGTTTTTCCTAGGAAGCCCTTTTACTATCTCCTAGCACAGGGGATAGGCCTTCAAGTACCACTTGTTTGGGTGGAACGTGCACCTTACACCATTGGGTTCCCACCTTATGTTCATGATGGAGGGATCTTCAAGTTTGGAGAGCTCATATGTACCAATTGTATTGTAACATCTTTTGTTCTTTTGGTTCAGTTGGATTCTTATGTATATGTACTACTCCTCATATATATTAGGATTTTTGTATCATTGTAATTGTAACATTATTGTATGATCTACCTCATTTTGGAAATGAGTTTTTTAATTGCTTTATGGAATGAATGCAATCTAAGAATGGTTCTTTAATGCACCTTGTATCTTATGATATAAGTATAATGTTATTGGATGTATGTTCTTATCCTTCCTGAGTATTATCTTATATGATATGGATAATTTTATTCTGTATGTTATGGGATTCAAATGTAAGTGTTGTCGCGTACCTTAGAGGATGTATGTGTTAAGTGTAGGCACTTTACTTATTGTTTATTATACTTTTTAAAAAAAAATTGTTATGCTTCTGTTGTGTTTACGTCATCCTCTAGGGTTACATGGCGGGGCGTTACACTAAGTAAACAATTTTATTTTTTATCAGGATTTAACTAAGTCAATTTTTTTTATATATAATCTTCAAGAAACCATTGCATTAATATGTTCTAGTACCTAGTATGATAATAATTAACATTGCCTGCTCCTTTTTGATTTCCATCCAAGGGGGAATATTGTTGTTAATAATTAAAACTAGGCAAATAGAATATGTTGTTTTAAGATCTCCGAAAGGATTGACAGCATCCATTGCTAGAGAAATTCTTGCATTCCTTGGGCTCATTTCTTAAATGTGGCCATTTTTCCTCAATCTCTTTCTAGTGTTTTCTATCTATAGCCATACGCATGGCACCATCTTGGCTCCTCCCTTGTACATGATAATGCATACATTTTTCCAACTCCTTGCATTTGAACATTGTCTCAAATCTTGGCTTTATTGGAATATATCGTAGTACTTTATAAGGAACCTTCTTGGATACTTGATCTTGATGATACATATTTGTGTGACACACTAGGCATTGGGTGAACCCATAATAGTGGTTTACAATTTTTGTTGAGGAAGTAAAATCCTTAGAATGCTCCCATAATAAAAAATTGGAGTTTTAAGGGGTTCGCATGAACTAGGGAGTTCTCATGAACCCATAAAAGGATTCCTCAAACCCCCTGTTAAAACAAACCCCTTTTCCATGATGGGTTCACTTGAACTATAAAAATGACACATTTTTTAATAAAACAAAGCAGAAAGGGGGGTTCATACAAACACCCCTTATCCCTCATTCTCCCCCTCAGACACAAAAAAACCTAAATTTTTTTCACTTTGAAGCTCATTTTGAACATGAAAATGGCAGACTTCGCAAACCCAAATGGAATCAAGTAGTCCTCAGAATGAGTTATCCAATGAATATAATTTTGATATGTTTTGGTTTTATTATGTATTTGTTTGTTTAGTTTTATTAAATATAGGTTTTTCACTAAAAATGAAGGTCTTTGTTTTGCACATGTGGGAAAATAGCAAATTATCAAAAAAAAAAAATTGAAAAATATGAATGCGCCAGATATTGAAGTCCTTGATCCAAAAAAAAAAAACGTGTTATACCATCATCTATGTCTGAATTGTAATTGGTTTGACTTTGAAACTTGATTAAATAAAAAATATTCAATAAAAAATTATCTAACCAAGTGGAAGCACTAGATATCAAAGTTAAAATTCTAAATTCAAAAGAATTAGAATTTAATCCTTCATCGAAAAAAAATTATGAATTATACAATGTGCATCACTTTTTTAAAATGTTATTTTCTGAAAAAGACCAGTTTTGGTGGGAGATGGAAAAAGAAGTGCAATCTGATTCCAAAGTTTTTGAAAAAAATATTTCTAGAATCTACAGAAAAAATGTGACGAGACTCTAGTTTGCAACATCTTCAAATTCCTCATAGTTTAGCCGCTATATGTGTCTGAATGTGAAGATTTAGTTAAAAATAATCATTTTAGTGTCCAGTTTGGCCAAAAATTGTAAACCACTATTGTGGGATTACCCCATTGCTGCAAATTTTCATTCTTTCCATAGTACATTATATGGTCATTTGGATATGCATCAAATGTATTGTACTCAATTCCAATGTCTTTCATAGCTAAAGATACTTCTCTATGAGAATGAGGAAACTTATTGTTCTTCAGAAGTATTTTGTTTGTCAAAAGTCTACATGAGGCAACAAATGATTTTTATAAGATAAGTATACACAATATTCAAAACTTTCAAGATATTTAGATCATTAATTTATAGGAATATTGAATCCTACCTTAATATATTAGTAAATCATGTTTTTTCAATCCATGTGTAACCTTCAAGTTCAACAACAACATAAGTGTCACCAATATAGAACTATCTACATTTGGGAAAAGAGGCATCTGAGCCAACTGAGCTAGGGGTGAATCAATAACTTATTTAGAAGATGTGTAGAAATATTGGATAAATTCATTGACACTAGCCTCATTTATCTGTGAAGTGGTTTCATCCATAAACATGTCTTGTTGAAATTCATCTTGAGAGTGGCTACCATCAGTGACATCCATTGGTTCTTCAATAATATCTAGAACTGCAAGTGAATTTTCATCAAAAAATCAATTGAAATGATCAATAATAATGTATTAAATAATATGCATATTTATTTATTATAAGAATAAAAATTTGTTAATCATAGTGTACCTCTTCTTTATAAACTCAATAGTTAATTATATGGATACCAACAAGTCATCGATTCTTTAGTTTCCTATTTTGACACCTTTTGCAAGTGAAATATATCATCTCATTAAATTATTCATCTATCCCTCGAGCAGGTCTTTCTTTCCGTTCATTTGAATATTGAGATGATGATGATGTGCTATTTCCCGGAATGCACCATGTACTATCAACAATAAGAGTACAACTTTTAACACGAGTATTACTTATTGTTTAAATTAACATGACTCTTAGGTGCATGGTATGTTACAACTTAATAAATGAGAAACTTTGAAAATGTGGCTTTAAGGTGAGATACACAAAAGTGGAAAAGTTTTAGTCATATTTATATACAATCTATGAGGTTTTAAATGCATTTTCTTTTTCTTAGATCACCCTTTTTTGGACATTTGCAATGTGGATGCATAGCACAAACAATGGATGCTAAATAAATTTTATTCTTATAGTAGTACCATTTGACACCTACACCAAAGATGTAAATGTAGGTTGTCAAAGGTTATATTGAGGAAGATGTAGGGTAAAGACCAACAAGAATAACCTGATCTGGATGCTAGTGTGTCTTGTTGGTAGCTTGAGAGAATATGTTATAATGATTTGTACTATTATTTAACACAATCCTATAGCAAAAAAAGGACACTATGTTTTGAGGTTTGTATCATCATATGACCACAGCTAAACACCATCTTTGCGATAGGTTTCTATTTGAAATCTCTCACTCAACCCTTATGTCATGAGTTGCTTGAATCCATAGCCCATTGGTGAAGACCATCATTTACTTAAACCAAAGAAAGTAATCTATTTTTTTTTTAAATCACTATTATCACTACACTCCAAAGATTAATTAATTGTCCTAATTTTACATTAGTACCCCTAGTGTAGTAGTATGGTAATATTTTTTTTAGGTGTTTTCTAATTTGGATGGTTTTATTGATGTCACAAAGGAGTTTCATAATTAATGTAAATTACTTTGAAACATATGTTTTTTCATCTCTAACTAGTCTAATATTTTGATCATAAAAATGATATGAAATATTACTCTATGTGCTACCTATTAAATCCTAGGTTAGTGTTTCATTTCATTAAAATGATATTGTAAGTACCAAAAACAACAACATAAATACTTGGTCTTCCATTCCGTATAGACACCAATAAAATAGCCTAATAGAAATCTACAAAGAAAAGTGTGTGGATGCTAGTTAAGATTATTACATAAATAGCTTTTGAAATATATGAAAACATGTATCCCAAAAAAAAACCATAAAATTATTTTAAAATATATATCTTGAGCAACTAAAAAATATGAATATTCGATTAAAACTTACATAGAAATTGATTATGAATTGCTAACATAGAATAACCTAAAATACATAGATTTAAATTAATTATAACAGTCCAAATAAAAATACCATATAGAATAATTTAGAATTACCATATACAATTTATTTACAATTAGCCCAACCGACTTTGATCAAAAGGTAATCAGTCTTTTACTTACCTACTTAATGGATTGATTTACAATATAAAAAAAGAAGCTACAATGTAATAAACACAAAACTTGGCCTTTCATGGCCCTCACTCTCCATTTCACTCTCCATATTTCTTCAACACCATTTATTCTATGACAAAAAAAATTGTTTCTCCCAACCTATGAGAGCTGACATAATTTTTTTTAAGGTTTATAGTGAATTATTTCACATGTTGGTAAAGATTCATCAAGATCCACCCACAAGATAAAAAGATGTGCAATATAGAAATCATAAAGAGATTTTTTATAAATTGGCCACTATAATTAACAAACTCTTCATCTATTCCCTGCTCCTCTTGTAATCAGAAGAACTCAAGGATGGGTTGAGGTTTGTGTTTAAAAAGAAGTGAATAAATTTTAAATGCACAAGTGAGCATGGATAATAGAGGCAAACATTCCACTCACATGTAATTAATAATGCCCTTTTTTGTGATTTAGATTGGAAAGATCAATAATTTAGATTGGAAAAGGGAGCATTATAGAGGTAGCAAGTGTGACTACAAGGATTGATCGCTTGGTTAGTCACACACAATTATTTTAGTATAAATAAAAAGTGAATATATACATGGCCCTATCACTTTTAGTCATCTTACTTTATTCTAAAACTATTATGTTGTTAACTGTTAAATGAAACATTGGTTTTTTGATTTCATGAATGGTTGTTTTCCTGCTCAGTACTTACCTATATGAGCAAAAAAATGTCTTTTCTGAAATGTGTACACAACTAGGCCATTATTTTCTTCTTGGCGAGTTCAAACCCATTATAAAACAATTTTGTGATACCATTAAACTGCTAAGTAGTTATGGTTTTCAGTGGCCACTATTTTGTTGTATGGGTATGTGCAGGATCATCATGGGCCAAAAAGTGGCCATATGTAAGTGTAGTCACACACAATTATTTTAGTATAAATAAAAAGTGAATCTATACATGGCCCTATCACTTTTAGTCGTCTTACTTTATTCTAAAACTATTATGTTGTTAACTGTTAAATGAAACATTGGTTTTTTGATTTCATGAATGGTTGTTTTCCTACTCAATACTTACCTATATGAGCAAAAAAATGTTTTTTCTGAAATGTGTACACAACTAGGCCATTATTTTCTTCTTGTCGAGTTCAAACCCATTATAAAACAATTTTGTGATAACATTAAACTACTAAGTAGATATGGTTTTTAGTGGCCACTATTTTGTTGTATGGGTATGTGCAGGATCATCGTGGGCCAAAAAGTGGCCATATGTAAGTGATATGATGGCCCATGTGGCTCACGACTTTTTTAACCCAAAATTGATGAAATGAAAAGGGTTTTTAAAGGAGATTCTCAGTTTTCCACAAATATAAATTATTCTTTACATTGAAATTAATAAATAATTATTATTCATTTTCTATTTGAATTATGACTAAAGTCTTGATTGGTAGGATAATTGAAAAACATCTATAGCTTTCAAACAGTATCACATTTTTTGAATCTGAAACATGTGTCACATTCTATGCTTCACATACTATAGGATTAAAAAAATGAATTTCATGAAGTTTTGACCAAGTTAAGGTGGTCAGACATATGAGTTTTTTATATTTTTAAAAGTTGTAATAAAAAATTCATAATTAATAACTAAGAAAAAAAATACCAAAAAAAATGCATCACATTGGGACATGAGTCCTCTACTTATATCTAAAGTCTTATAAATAAATATTATCATTTTATTGTGGTTAGGGTGGTTAGATAGACACCAAGTTCTTACTTTTTCCTTGAAATTTCAATACTACAGCATTGAAATTTCCAATTTTTACCAAATAGATATTTAAAAAAAAAATTAACCTAGTAGTTTAGAAACTATATCCAATTTGCTAAAAATTCTATTCTTACATATTTTTGAAATAATATAGATAACTTATTCAAATTTTTATGTCAAGTTTCCTAACTTTGATTTTTTGAATTTTTATCGCCACTTAAGGGCCTATTTTTTCCATGATGATCCTACAAATACCCATATAGTAATTTCCTAAGATTTCTACACTCATGGAAAGGATCTGCATTTTCATGTTAACAATTTCAAAACAAAGGTATATATGATCCATAAGGGTAATGAAAACAAAAAAAACCTACATCAGTCAATCAAGAATCAATCACCAGCAAGGATAAAAAATAGGCTATTTCTTGAATGGTGACCGACCACTAGCTATAAGTTTTTCTTAGGAAACTATTAGGTGACATAGATGGTAGTTTCAAAATTGTCTACTTAAGGAATTGAAAAATTGTCAGTGTTGAACCTACTAGTTAAATAGGTAGGGATTTCAATACTACCAAATCAAGAACACAACCACTGGTCTACACAAGGTGGTGCTTCCATCATGAGAATCAGTACATCCAAAGTAGCATCATAAAAATTATGTCTCTTCATTTCCAAAATAAATGGGATCCTTTAGTGCATAAAAGGGTACCCCCTGAGCATTACTAGAGTACTATATTTCTATAAGTTCTCCATAATATTTACTCGTTCATTTTTCCAAGAGTTTCTCCTAAGAGATTTCCCTACAATTAAAACAAATATTGACCTTAATGATAAAGCAAGCTTTAACCACATCTTCATTGTCATTGTCATGTTCATTTGAACCATCACAAAGGCAAGGATCCTTAAATAACTCTCAAATTATTTTCTCTTGGCCTCCTTTATAGAAATTTCAAGTTCCAAGAGTCACTTCTTTGATCTTATTCATAAAGCTCAACATATTCTAAAAACAAGAGATCTTCAAGTTCAAGAGATTCTATAGGCTAAGATTTTCTTATACCCAATTTTTGATCAATAAGGGTTGATAGACTCTCTATTTTATTTTCTAAAATAATTCTAACAAAGATGGAATTTATCTAAAAAGGCAAAGAAATTGGCATTAATAGCATTTCTTCGACCCTTAAAGTAACTTTCTTTAGCTATTAGAAACCCTAGAGGAAGAAGTCTAGTTTTGAAAAGTTCAAGAAAAGAAGAAATCTGAATATCAACTATAAAAGTGGAAAATTTTAAATGCATGCAAAAATTTCTTTTTGTTTTTGTTTAAATATTGGAAAATATAGAATTTCCATGATTAATCTAATTGCATAGAAATCGGAAAGAAATAGAGATATAACACTACTAAAATTATTAATTCAGGCAATGCTGAGAAGAAAATAGTTTTATTCTAAGGAAGTATATGTGTAGTGTGACAAATTAGGCCAAAAATGTATCTAACTTCAACATAATTAGATCACTTTATCAAGACTTACTCTCCTATATTTGTGCATCAAATGTAACATCCTGCTACGCAACCTCTAAGGTTAAGAGCCAAAAGAGGACAAGATAATTTTTTTTTTGAATAGGAAGAATAACATACACATAAAGTAATTACCAATAAAATAAAATGACAAAAAACATGGCCAATTAAGACCCTAAGTACAACCCCAAGGAGAGGACTAATCCACCCTCTAGGGAAAATCCAAATAGGATCAAACAGGATAGCTGTAGAAATTTGCTCTGGAACTTGCTGCTCTGCTCCGGAACCTGTTGCTCTACTCTGGAACCTTGTTGCTGCACACAAGACAAAAAACAAAAGGCACCGGTGATCCGCAACTTGTGATGCAACCCACAAGACAACAACAAAAAGCGTTGTTGCTCCAGAACTTATGTAGATTGAAATATGAAGGAAATACACATCCATAGTTCTAATTTTTGCAAGAAAACTAAGGAAAGAAAAACCATAAGGATTATCATAGTACAAGCAAGTCCGATACCAACACTAGAACTCATAAGAAAAATATAAAACATCACATTTCTTCTCATTAATCTATATGATTACATCTTCTTTCTTAAGAGAGTACAATATACATGAAGAACATACATGAGTACAATGGCATAGCCGTGAATAAGATACATCAACTAAAAAGGTAAGAAGAGAGAGAAAATGTCTCCATTTGGTGCTCCAATAACATGTACACCAATCCCCAATGGCGATGGAAATGCATCCCTACCATGTGGACTCCAGAGAGACCACCCCACTATGCTCAGAGGTAGTCACAAGGCCCAAACAAAACCACAAGGCAAGGATAACATATGGTCAACACTCACATCAAACATAGAGCAGACACAAGGTGCAATGCATAAAGTCAATGTCACAATAAGGAGCTGCTCATTAAATAACATGTCGAGTACTACTCAAGAATACTAAGATGGGATATACAAGACTATAGATCAGGTGAGGAAACTCAACCATGCCAAAATCAATGCCTCATATATGGATAACTCAACACCCTACAAGTGGATAGGCCTCATCGAGTGCATCCTTAGCCTTTTCAAGCATTCAAGGCCATGCACGAGGATTCATAAAATTATAAGCGTTTTACACCATTATTTAATTCAATCATCACATGCTTACAATAACTCAGCTACTAGTTTCCTTGGTAGCCACTTAATGACCTTGAACTAAGCCCATCTCACTTAACCAAATGAGAAAACCATAAAAAACATGAAATAATGAAAAGCCACTAAAATTCATCATTTAAACCATTTAAAACAACCATACAAACATTGCTGCAAAATCATTTAAAACAACTGAAGTCCATATAATGAATTAGAGGCATAAAATTTCATAAAAATACAAAGTGCCCAGATTAAAAATGTAATCTTGACCTAGTTCAAATCTCAAGGTTTCGAGTTGGAATACACCTTCGATTTTTGAGTTTAGAACTGAAAACCCTATGTTGTTTTAAAAAATGTCATTTTTGACCAATTGGGCAAGAAAAGGAATGGAAAATGAAAGTGCCTAGAATTTAAATCTAATGAAAACCCAATTGAGATATGGGCATGTGGACATGGAATCCACCTTCGTTTTACATTTTTAGCAAGTAGAAGAAAAAATGTCTTCAGCAAATAGGCAAGAAAATCATCAAAAATAAAAGTGCCCAGATTTCCAATTTGCCAAAGACCTAGTTGAGATCTTGGCATTTCTACATGAAATCCACTTTTATTTTACGATTATAACACGTGGTTTAAGAGAAACAACTAAAAAAAATTTAAACAATTTGGGCAAAACCAGAAAGAAATGAATGAGCCCAGAAATTAGATTTTACCATCGACCCATTTCAGATTTAACCATTTCCAGGTGAATTCCATCTTTGTCTCAAAGTTTATGGCAGGAGAATTATATTTAAAAATAAATTAAAAAATAAAGGTGATGAACCAAGCTAGAAAAGCACAATCAAGTCTGCCATAAGAAAACTACAAACAACAAACCAATTCCCACACAAACATTAGCCAACCACCCAACATTCACACCAATTAAACAGAGAAATAGATCTACCATATGGAAATGCAAATCTCACCATTTCTAAGCTAAATCGCATTCAATACCACCAAAATTTGAGGGTTTCAAAATCACAGAAAAATACCTCAATGCTGCTCAAGATTGTAATAAAAGAATGGTCTGAATATAAGGCACGGCTGGGTTCCAAAATATGACAGCAAGGAGGAAATGGTAGGCTGAAATCAACAATCAGATTCCCGCAATTTCTTCTCCACAAAATCTCCACCTGTCTTCCCATCTTTTCCGTCCAGACTTGGGGTTTCTCTTCTCCTTCCAAAAAATAGAGCTATTTCTTCTCCTCTTCCCAAAAAATAAAAAAATCCCCAAAATGGTTAAAAACACAATATATATATATCAATGATAAAGCTGCCCCATTTCCCTTTTATTTTATGTATATAAATAAATATTCCTTCCCAAATTATATACTCTCAAAATAATTAAATGCAATAAATCATTTAATTAAATAAGCCCTTAAAGCTCTCCAATTAATTAATTTAAAACCACTAAATATCCAACATTCTCAATAACAAATAAAATAATAATATAAATCCAATATTAGAATACATAAGGCTCCCCAAAAGATTAAAATAAAATTATGAGGGCTCCCAAAATGTATTAATAAAATCGTTTAAAATTTCCAAATGAATTGTATCATTCTCTCGAATGATCAATAAAAATCATTTAAAATAATATGTTTAAAATATCATGAATAAAACCATTCCAAATATCAAATCACTTAAACACAATAAAATGCCATATATGAAATCATGAGAAGATGCTAATGAAAACATAACAACACATCAAAAAAAAAAATATATATATATGTACATTATAAGATTAACAAAAACCATGACAACATACCCTAACAAGACATACCAACAAACCACATACAATCGAAAGGTGTGCCAGACATACGGCTGAAAGGTTCTCTAGACATTACCATTAGGTAACCAAATGGTATGACATCAACTAGGAAACACTGCACTAATAAGATACAGTGGGATAGGGTAGGGGACATTTGGCCTGTATGAATACCTCCAGTTACCACCATCAGGGAATACAAGTATGCTTAGGCCTGTGAATCCAGGTGAAGTGGATACTCAGTACCTGCATCACTCCAATCAAACATCAAAGTGCATGTGCATATAACATATATCGTATAAAAATAGTAACATCAATCCTTGAGAAAAGGGTTAGGATATCATAAGCCTCTCGAATACGAGTGTTATGACATCATCCCTTCCTTGTCCATAATAACACAAAATAAAAGATAACATTATACAAACATGTAGCATGTAATTCAACATAATAGCTAATCATGATAATCTTCAATGTCTAAACTTATTATGATAACATTTACCATTTGAATATCAAATCAAAATCAAATTACTATCTTACCTAGGCTAAGGTTGGAGAGGTGTTACAGAACCCCTTCCAACCAATTATTTTGCAATCTAACACATTAGAGCCTATATGTATAAAACTATCAACATCAACTCCCTATTTTTCTATGTTTCCAGTAATTACATTATTTGTTGCAAAAATCCAATATACTTGATTCACATGAGCATAAGTCTATTACTAATAGACAAATTAATGACTCAAATTTCCTAATAATCTACACAAACTACTAGTAACTAATATTGAAATGTTCTTTCATTAGGTATAATTACTAACATTTCAAAAGTATGCTCACCAAGAAGTGCCACTATTAGTTCAATCATAGCATCAATCGTGTGCCAAATTTCTAACTTTGATTCATAACCTCTGGTGGAATTTTGAAATAGTCATGTGCTTTTAAACCAACATGAGATAAAAAAAATAAAAATGGGCATTAACAAAATTGTCATTTAAAGTTATGTTGGTTTTTAGGTACATATATATAATGTGGAAGGAACAATCATGAAATGAAATAAAAAAATCTTCAAGAAAATATTCTCAAATCAGTGCCTTGATGATTAAATAATGAATTTTGGGTACCACTCAATCAAATCCAACAACCACAAAGTTCATCTGAGAAAGGAGGGTGTATATTTGTATGAAACAAAACAAAAAGGACAAAAACATGGGGCACACCTGGTCTGTTGTTGAAAGGCCATTCATAAAAGCTTTATTGTTGTCGCTTTCCCAAGATCCTGGACTCATGAATTGCTCTGAACTTTGCACCTTTTCAATTTTTTGAAAAGCCCCTTGTCATTTCTGATGAAAAAGCCCTTGTTTTTATTGGAAAACCCCTATTCTATTCTTTGTGCCCATCGTGCCTCTATTCCTGGTGCCTCTTTCTTCTATTCTTGTTCTTTAATTCTTCCTGTGTTATTTTGTTCTGAGCAAGTTATTCAAAGAAGAAAATTCATAAAAAGGAAATTCCATGTCGAATATTGAGGGAGGGAAAATGGAAAAAAAGAGGGAATAAAAAAATTATTCTATAAAAAGTAATTGTCTTAAAAATTGTCTCTCTAAAGTAATTATCCAAGGAGAGAACATCAATGCCCTTTGTTTGTGTGTGATCATGGAGTATAGTCCAAAGTGGTCTAAGAAAGAATGAAGTAACTATCAAATGAAGACTTAGTGGGAAGTAGGGTCATTAATAGTAACAGTCTTAGAAAGTAAGTGGCATAATTCATAAGGGAACCAAACCAAATGAATAGGCACCATAAACTTGATACAGTCAAAAGGTCAAAAGGAACACTCTTGAAGATCTTTCATAGTTGCATTACCAATAAAAGTACAAATGACTGGTGAAAATTCATTATTAGAAGAGCATCAAAGCACTATTTTTAAGCCTTGTGAAAGTGTTAAAGCCCTAAGGAGCAGAGGCTAAAAGGGTTGAAGATAATTTTTTGAGGCAGATGTCATTATTTTCCAAAAATATCTTCCTATTTAACTAAAACATAACTAACTAGATTGTTAAATGTAATCCTTTTTTCCTAACACAAGAGTGGTGTGCCATGTTAATATGTCGCAAGAGTTAAATGATGTCATCCTACGATAAAGTTGCATGACACTCTTTAGTAGAGATTGCTAAAATGTAGGAAACAATAATAATGATCTTTCTACCAAAGACTTGGATGTATTTTAAAATTTTAAACTGACAGAAGATGAAACATTACAAATGACATCCTCTCAATTTTTAAACAAGATATGGAAATTCATCAAACAAGAAATTGATTTCCATAGAATGTTTGACAAAATATTAGAACAAAATGCCTCATCTTTTGGTCAATTTCCAACCTTGCAATCTAAAAGATTTGGAATTTCTAGCAATAACTATTACAGTTTAGAACTTCCATGGAGCTTATAATTTAACAAAAAAAGGAATAAAATAGTTTGCAAAACTCAATGTACTAGCCTAGATTGAAAATTTCACAAAAGTATCCACTACATAACTTACAAAAAATTTCTAACACATAAAGGGATCGAAAAGGTTATTGATAGTGAATACTTGCTATCAACCAATAGTTGTTTCCCTTCTGATACCAGACAATTATTAATTTGATCTAAAAGTAATTGGGAAATATTATTCTTGTAAATCTCTACTATCTATATAGCAGCAAACTGGACACTGAACTGATTTTTTTAAACTAAATCTTCACTTTCAGGCTCCCATAGCGACTAAACCATATGTAATTTGAAGATGATGCAAACTAGTGATTTGTGAAGTTTTGTCTATAGATTCTAAATTTTTTTTTTTCAAAATTTTTGGAATCAAATTGCACTTTTTTTTCCATCTCCTTCAAAAACTAGTTTTTATCAGTAAACAATATTTTTAAGGTGTGATGCTCACCGTATACAACTTAATTTTTTTTGTATGAAGGATAAAATTGTAATTTTTTCAAATTTAGATTTGTAACTACAATATCTAACGAGTTCATTTGGTTTCATAGTGTTTTAATAAATATTTTTTCAAAGTCAAACCTATTACAATTCAGACATAGGTGGACTGTATACAACACAACTTTTTATGTATGTATCGAAATTCAATTTTTTTTTTTTTAATGGATCAAGGACATCAATACCCAGCCTGAACATATTTGGTATGTGTAGGATCATGATGGGACAAACAATGGCGATATCTAAGTGATATGATGGCCCATGTGGCTGATGACATTTTTTTACCCAAAATTGATGAAACGAAAAGGGTTTTTAAAGGAGATTCTCAGCTTTCCACCAATATAAATTATGATTTTTTTTAAATTTAATAAATAATTATTATTCATTTTCTATTTGAATTATGACTAAAGTCGTGATTGATAGGCTGATTGAAAAACATCTATAACTTTCAAACGGTATCACATTTTTTGAATCTGAAACATGTATCACATTCTATGCTTCACATACTATAGGATTAAAAAAATTAATTGAATTTCATGAAGTTTTGACCAAGTTAAGGTGGTTAGACATACAAGTTTTTATATTTTTTAAAATTTGTAATTAAAAAATCATAATTAATTATTTACTTGGAAAAAAATTATAAAAAAATATGCATCACATTAGGACATGAGTCCCCTACTTATATCTAAAATCTTATAAAAAAATATTGTCATTTTATTGTGTTTAGGGTTGTCAGACAGACACCTACTTCTTATTTTTTCCCTAAAATTTAAGTACTACTGCATTGAAATTTCAAATTTTCAGCGAATAGATTTTTTTTTTTTATAAATAAACCTAGTAGTTTAGAAACTACATTCAATTTTCTACTGATTCTATTCTTACATATTTTGAAATAATATAGATAAATTATTCAAATTTTTACGTCAAGTTGCCTAACTCTGATAATCTAAATTTTATTGCCACTTAAGGGCCTGTTTTTCCATGATGATCCTGCACATACCCTATTTTAATTTTAATTTTTTGATAATCTTCTATTTTTCCACATGTGTAGAACAAAGAGCTTGATTTTCCATGAAAAACCTACATTCACAAGAAATAAAAAATAAATATAATAATCAAATTAAATTTAATTAAAATTATAGTTTTTTGGAAGCTTATAATAAGGGCTACATGCTTAAAAAAAGTAAATTTTAAATGAATTCATTTGATCCCCCAAAAGGTAAATCAAAAGTGGTTTTTTATCAAGATTTTGATAGGTGTAAAGGAGACTCCATTATAGGTATGGTTTAAAACTAGCGGGGTTCTATCCAAGGGGGCTTGGTCTAAGGTGGTTTGATAAAATCCTCTCCAATTGGAATCCTTTAAATGTAAATTTTCAAGGCTTAAATCATTATATTTTCTAAAAATATGTGATTTCAACAAAAAATAGGATCTCCCAAAATGTGTAAACCACTATTGTGGCAGCATTGTACATGCTAAAATTTGAATCCTTTATGGTAACCCCATTCTACATGCATAGCTTTTAAATAATGTAAGATACAAACCTTTTCATGAACATATTAAAAAAACAAGAGAACTTATACCAAGAAGGATTTCAAAAAAGGAAATGAATAATTATCAAAAACATCTATGTAATAACAAATATATTACTACATGCTATAACATGATCCTTACATAGATGTATGTAGTGTTGATGGGATTGTTGGAGCTTCAATCCAAAAGAACACTATAGATTGCATATGTAACAAAAACTAAAATTTTATTGATATGTCATCTCTTAATAGAAAAAGGAATTATAATCAATATGCATAATCAAAGGGATGTTTATCATATACAAGAAATTCAAAATTTTGATAAAATTACCATGAAATTGCCTTCCCCTATACCGTTCAAATTAGATAGACCATAAATATTTAGTAGACTAAACTTGAATTATCTTAGTAGAAGATATTCAAGAGAAAACTTCACTATTTTTCTTCCTTTGCCTCCAACTTAAAAATCATTTGTTGTCAATGTACATGAACTCGTGTTTTCATGTACATATACGTGTGTCAATGTACATGTACTTGTATTTGTAAGTAAAGTTCAAGCAGTTTTCATGAGAAACTATTAGTAGTCCAACTGTCTATGGTAATTCAACTAAAAAGATGACAGTTAATAAAAATAATATTCAAAATTTTCATCATTTCTCCCAAATATTATACGAGGGTCCCATAGATTAGCTAAAAAGATGATAGTAAAAATAATATTCAAAATTTTCATCATTTCTCTGAAAATTTACAAGATTTTCCCATAGAAGTATCTTTCAATTTGCAAATACTAAAGCACATATATTCGTTCTTTCCTCAACTGACTCAATTTACTTGAATGCAACTCTAGGAAATCATCAACCATGATACCAAACCCTTGTAGTTGTCATCACTAGAAAAAACAAAGTAAAGTAAACCAACACCAAAAACTTCAATTTTCATATTGTTAGATCTAATCTCACATAGAAAAAGGATGTCCTCATTTATATCATCGGAGCAATTATTTGTATAAAAAGCACAAATATGATATATCTATGATAAATTCATAAGAAAATTACAATAAGTATGATATCCAAAGTGTGATATTGAGAAGCATCCAATGATTGTTAAAAGCTCAAAGATGGCTTAGGGTGGTTGCAATTGAATAAAAAATAGATGGTAAGAATCCTATGAGGACATCACTTGGGAACAAAAAGGTCAAACATTTATCTCTTTAAATTGGTGTGGAAAAATGGTAATGCATTATAAATTATAATCTCTAGATCCAATATATTTACAACTTTTGTGGCCTAAAAGTTACCTAAGAGTTGAAGTTTTCTTGAAGGAATTGTGATCGTTCCAAGAAGATCTCAAGAAGGAGAAACACAACAGCACAAATAGAACACAAGGACCCTATGAGGAACAACATAATAGGGCTAACTAGACACAAATCCCCTCTGTAGAGGAATGGACAGTGGCAAAGACACTGTTGTTGCTTGAGTGAAGATAAAAAGATAGTGTGTTGCATAAAAGGGGAAAATAAAATTGATATTTCTTTTATAAATTTTGTAAATGATATCAATATACATGTTTCTATATACTTGAAAGTGAGGTAGTAGTGAGTTGATTTATATGTGAAACGATATACAGTTGATATATGCCTGTAATGATCCTTTTTGATGTATGGCTGGGATAGGGGATAATACTTCATAATGTAAAAGGGAGATCTAGGGCCTTGTCTCTTTGAAGGGATTGTTTCATTTTAATCATATGTGTTGTTTCTATTATACTTAATATAAAAAAATACCTTTACAACTTTTCTACTCAATATTTTAGTGTTTTTGGTCTAGGAAGATCTCCTATGAACCTGTAAATCATCAAGGCCCTTTCTTTGAGTAGCAATATCATATCTCATCAATTTATTGCATGGAAAAATAGTATAGGGAAAGGGGAGTCTCCATTTTTAAATAGCATCTACTTTCTATGTTTGAAGGGGTAATGGTTTTTGAAATGGGTCTTCACACATTATATTTAAAAAAATTGTCTTCATCTTCTTTGCAGACTTGGATTGCTTCAAGCATTGATTACACCCTTAAATTTCATTATTATTGAGGGTGATGCCTAGGGACTCCTTTCAAGAGGTTTATCTCTAATATTTGAAGACTTATGCTTGTGAAAATTGTAAAATTGTGAATTATTACCATTTCAAATATATTAAATGATAATTATTTATGGAGAAATTAGTATTTTTCCCACATAGATTTTTTTTGCAACATAATACAATACATGTGAGCTAGGAAAACCCCAATATGAGGTGAAAACCAAGTTGGTAGAAGAAAATACTCTTCTATAGAACTATATTACTCATAAATGAAAATTACAAGGATATTTTTGGCAAAGAGCAAGATCAAACTGTTAAGTTGTTTTCCTATTATGGCACTTAGAAACAAGGAAAAGTAAAGCAAGCCAATTTATAATAAATAAAGAACATGTACAACCCCATAAATGACATGCCATTTAAAGCGGGTGTTGATATCAACACTCTAATTATTGAAGAATAACTATTGTTTATATAATATTTTTTATAAATTAAATCATAGTGAAAAAAGATTCTAGATAAAACTTAAAAATATTTTAAGATATGATAAAATAGATGACAGTTGTCTTCTGCAATACAATCTCTTTGTCCGCTTGCTAAAAGATATGTAGCAGATAGAACATATTCTACATAACTCTAAATTCAACTCTGCTCCTTTGTCATCACATTCTATATATTTGAAAATCTAGGGTTAAATGTGAGTAAACTCTCTTATGTTCTAGAATAATTTTGAGCCCTAAATTTTACTCTACTATTTCATCCTGACATTCTAAATTCTTGAAAAAGTAGGGTTAAATGTTAAATAAATTCTTCTTTGAAGACAAGAAGGAAAAAAAATGAGAACTCAAGCTGTCCCAACCTTCCAAAAGATATTTGATTTGAAGGATCAAGGATGCTATTCTTCAAAACTAATTTTTTTTTAAAGAGGATTCAAAATATCAAGGAAAAGAAGAGTATAGGTTTAGAGTAAGAATTTCCTATGAGAAATTTTGAAAATTACAATAAAATTCATAACAAAATTTAAAATACAACAAACGCCTTTGCCACCCAATAGACACATTACATATATAATTGAGCACATATTTGGTTTGAACAAAATTATTGGAACCTCTAAGAAAATAATAAAATAATTTGAAATGTCAAGGAAAAATAATGTACATATGTTTAAAATTAACTCTTCCTCCAAGAATTTTTGAAAATTATAATAAAATTGATACCAAAATTTCAAATATAACAAATAACTTTGCACCCAAAAAATGCATTACATATACAAACTACTTAGACTACTTAAGTATAATTTTGTTTTGAACAAAATGCTTGGAATCTCTAGGAAAATAATACTTAAAATGCAATTATAAATAGTTGATGAATGGGTATGTGTAGGATCATGATGGACCCAATAGTGGCGATATGTAATTGATATGATGGCCCATGTGGCTGATGATTTTTTTTTTACTCAAAATTGATGAAATGAAAAGGGTTTTTTTAAAGGAGATTCTTAGTTTTCCACCAATATAAATTATACTTTACTTTGAATTTAATAAATAGCTATTATTCATTTTCTATTTGAATTACTACTAAAGTCTTGATTGATAAGCTGATTGAAAAACGTCTATAGATTTCAAACGGTATCACATTTTTTGAATCTAAAATATGTATAACATTCTATGCTTTATATACTATAGGATTAAAAAAAAAATGAATTTCATGAATTTTTGACCAAGTTAAGGTGGTTAGACATACAAGTTTTTATAGTTTTTTAAAAGTTGTAATAAAAAAATCATAATTAATTATTTACTTGGGAAAAAATTACAAAAAAATATGCATCACATCAAGACATGATTCCTCTACTTATATCTAAAATAGTATAAAAAATTATTATAATTTTATTGTGGTTAGGGTGGTCAAACAGACACCTACTTCTTACTTTTTCCCTGAAATTTAAGTACTACTGCATTGGAATTTCCAATTTTCACAAAATAGATTTTTTTTAAAATAAAATAAATGTAGTAGTTTAGAAACTACATTCAATTTTCTATAGATTCTATTCTTACATATTTTTGAAATAATATAGATAACTTATTCATTTTTTTACGTGAAGTTGCCTAATTCTGATTTTTCTAAATTTTATCGCCACTTAAGGGCCTATTTTTTCCATGATGATCCTACACATACCCGAACATATTCCACATAGCTCTAAATTATACTCTACTCCTCTATCATGGAATTTCATATAAATAATACTTAAAATGCAATTATATATATCTGATGAACATATTCTGCATAACTCTAAATTGTAGTCTACTCCTTTGTCATGGAATTCTATATTCTTGAAAATACAAGGATAAATGTTGAATAAATACATGGAATCATGGCATTGTAAATTCTTGGTAAAGTAGGGATAAATATTAGAATAGATCCTATTATGTTCCAAACTAGATTTTGAACTCTAAAATTTTCTCTGTTATTTCATCAAGACCCATAGCATTCTAAATTCTTGGAAAAGAGCAAGTAGGAAAAATGGGAGTCTGGGTTTGAACTAACAAATTTAGGAATGTATGAAATTTGAAGAAATAAGGATGTTATTCTTTAGAATCAAATATCTTTAAAGATGAATTGAAATGTTAAGGAAAAAATTGGCTATAGTGTTCGAATAAGAATTTCTTGTTAGAATATTTGAAAAATTCAATAAAATTCATTCAAAATTTCAAATATAACATATACCTTTGCACCCAATAAAAATATTACATACACAGAATGGTTAAGCACAAATCTAATTTCAACTAAGTGCCTAGAATCTCGAAGAAAATAGTACTTGAAATGCAATTATATGTATCAGACTAACTTATTCTGTAGAACTTTAAATTCTATTATGCTCCTTTGTCATGAAAATATTTTTGGATGTTGTGGTTGCATTGTTGATATGTGGTTGTCATTGATGTCAACACTATTAGAATTGGTGATTCTGAAGCCTGTATTTGTCGAGGATATTTAGAAAATTGTAATAAATATATTGTAGGTAGCCAGTGAAGCTGAGAAGGTCAGAGTGTTGGAAATTTTTGTAAGTTGAGATTCATGTGTAGCACATTAAAGGTTTTTTTGCTAAGTCTATCTAGTATGTTTTCCGAAAATTTCAGTGGTACGCATCAATAATTGAGGAATTTATGAAGCTCTTTGTTCCTATAGTTATTCAGTTACTATAGAAAGTGTTTATGGAAGATGAGATTGCAATTCTGGTAAATTTGGTTGTTGCATATGTCTTTGAGATGATCAGTAATGTTTCTAGATCGTACTATATCCTTGCTGCACATCCACATTGATTGTCATGTTCGTGATTGAATATTTTTCCTTGTGTGTTCAATTTTTTCATGTTCTTGGCCGACATGATGGTGGTAGCATGTTGCAGATCCTCATCGATTAATCTTTTATTGTCTGGAATGTTTGAAGGTGTTTATTTGGGTCCTCACTATGTTGTGATTGACTTGTGTTGGTGCGCATTAAGATTTATTTATGGATTTAGGCCGACAGTTGTAGTTTATTCTTTATTTGTGGCCAACAGAGTAGTTATTGTAAATCCGTGTAGGGGATATATAAGAGCGGTTGTTTTCCTCATTTTGGAAGTATGCTCAGTGTGTATGCAAATTACATGTGCGAATAAAGATCAAATCATTCAAGAGAAGAGCAGAGTGTGAAAGAGATTGAGTAGAGTGTGGAAGAGTTTGACCAGAGTGTGTAGAAGGTTTTTTGTGCCTAATCGAAACTATCATCAAGCTTTTGTAGAAGCTAATTTCACAGTTCAAGCTCATTAGATGGATTTAATTTGATTAATGTATGTAAGGCAGTGTGCCTGAATGCATGTGCATTCCCTATTTACTCTTCATTATACTTTTAACAGGGTATAATCTCGTGGACTAACATCCACCGTGGTTTTTCCCCTAATAGGGTTTTCACATATAAAACCTTGATGTTCATGTGTCTCTGATGTGTTTTTGGTTTATGCTTGTATAGTTAACTATCAAATATGAGATTAAAGATTGATTAATGTCGAAAAAGTATTAATTCTATAACAATTGATTCACCCCCCCTCCTAGTTGTCTATTCCTATTTTTCCAACAATTAGTATCAGAGCAAGTTCCTCGGAAGGAGAATCTTAATAGCTTGAGGTGATCTGAGATGGAATCATGCAAGGAGAGTCCTAGATTTGATGGAGTAGACTGCTCTCTATGGAAGGCCAGAAAGGAATGTCATTTGAAGTGCATTGGTGAGCCCTTCTGGAAGATTATAAAGAATGCATATACTATCCCTTAGAATGGTCTATCTAGTGCTAATGAAATCAAAGAAGCTGAAACAAATACCAGGGATATTGAAGCTTTGTTGAGTGCTTTGACATATTAAAAAATGACAAATGTGATAGGTCTGAAGACTATACATGAGATCTGGAAAAAGTCGGAAACATTGTATGAAGGAGATCCACTAGTAAAAGTTGCTAAGCTACAGAGTCTAAAAGGCAAGTGGCAGGACATGAAGATGAGTGAAGATGAGAACATACTTTCTTTCTCTCAAAAGGTAAATGAACTAGTGATGAGTATCAGATGTGCTGGTGAAATCTTGGATCAAGAATTGTGGCTAAAATACTTAGATTTGTGCCTCCTTCCTACAAAGAAAAAGCTCATGCTATTGATGAACTTAGGACAGTGACAAATGTGACAAGAGACATGTTGATTGGAAAACTTGCCACATTTGAGTTAAGTGAATTTCATGAATCTACTCCTAAGACACAATCTGCATTCAAAGCTACTGTATCCAAGAAAAAAAGTAGATATATGATCCGGGAGAGAGTTCCAAAAAGACATTCAAGTATGAAGATGAAGAAATAGAATTAGAAGAAATAGAAGCATTGATTTTGAAAAGATAAGCCAAAGATCATGGTAAGTACAAAGGAAAGTTACCTATTAAATATTTTTCTTGTAGTAAAATAGGTCATTTTGCATCAAGGTGTCCTAAAAGAGTCTCTAAGTACAAACCTAATAAGAATAGATTTCAAAAGAAATGCTATTATGTTGAAGAAGGTGTTATTGATGATGAATCTGATAAAGAAACTAGAAATGAAGATGAATGGGTATTCATTGCTATCAAAGAAAATGGTTAGGTGTCCATTGAATCTACTAGTAATGTGAATGTTGAGAAAGCTCTTGCAGCAAAAATTAAAGAGAAGGATGACTAGCTAATTGACAGTGGATGCTCACATCATATGACTGGTGACAAAATTAAGTTTGTAAGCTTGGAAAACTATGATGGTGGTGTTGTAATATTTGGAGACAACACTTTTGGTGTGATTCATGGTAGAGGCACTATTTCTTTTGGTGGTAAGCATAATACTGATGATGTTCTTTATGTAGAAGGCTTAAAACATAACTTGTTGAGTGTCGGATAGATGGTAGACAAGGGTTACAATATTCAGTTCAAGGATGGTAAGTGCAAGATAAGGGGGAGTTTTGGAAATGTGATTGCTTTAGGAACAAAGACAAGAGGTAATATTTTTCGTTGAACTGCTACCAGTGAACGTTGTTTAATTTATCAAGTTGATGTAAGATGGTTATGGCATAGGAGGTTCTGTAATGTGAAATTTGATAACATTGTCAAAATAAGTTCTTCTCAAGCAGTCAAAGATCTTCCTAAGATAGTAAAGCCTACTAACACTATGTACCAGGAATGTTAGATGGGAAAATAGACTAGAAATTCTTTCTAGAGAAAACAATATAACTCTAATGGAGTACTGGAATTGATACATACTGACTTATGTGGTCCCTCCAGAATCAGAAGTCTTCAAGGTGAAACGTACTTTATGTTAATTATTGATGATTACTCTAGAATGATATGGGTTGTTTTCTTAAGAGAAAAACATGAAGCACTAGAAAAGTTCAAAAGATTCAAAGCTATGGTAGAAAATGAGATAGGTCAAAAGATCAAATATCTAAGGACAGACAAAGGTGGTGAATTCACTTCCTGAGAATTCAATTCTTTCTACGAAGAGAATAGAATTGAAAGACAACTATTTGCTCCCTGTACCCCTCAACATAATGGAGTTGTTGAAAGAAAGAACAAAACCATTCTAGACACTACTAGAACCATGATGTTGGAAGCAAATGTTCCTCAATTCTATTGGAGAGAAGCTATAAGTATAGTTTTGTATACTATCAATCAGGTAAATGTCAACAGTAATTCTAGTAAGACCCCTTTTGAGCTACGGTTTTCTTATAAGCCTACTGTCAAATATTTCAATTTTTTTGGAAGCAAATGCTACATCAAGAGAGAAGATGATATAGGAAATTTTGATGCTAGAACTGGTGAAGGAATCTTTCTAGGTTACTCTACTAAGAGCAAATATTACCGGTTATTCAATAAAAGGTTGAAGAAAATGGTTGAAAGTTCAAATGTCAAAGATGATGAAGATATTGACAGATCCAAATGTAGTGGATATGATTCATATGATCATCATGATAGTTCTAACAATGGAAATAATATTTAGACATAGAATCAACTTCAAAAAAATTCGGTGAACCAAGGGAATCAATAAGCAAAAACTAGCAGAAGCACAAAAGAAAGAACACAAGAACCAAAAGCTAGAGAAAGTCCTAAAATTCCAAGGTATGTAAGGTGAAATCATTTTGATGGTCAGATCATAGGAGATAAGAATAAATGTGTGCAAACTAGAAGAAGAATTTTAGAAGAGTATTATCTAATTTCTAAAACTAATCCTAGCAATATCAATGAAGCATGCAAAGATGAATATTGGATGTAAGCCATGAAAGAAGAACTAATGTAGATACACAAAAATGATACATGGGATCTTGTTCCTAGACCTCAGAACAAAAATATGATTGGAACCAAATGGGTGTTTGGAAATATGTTGAATTAACAAGGTGAAGTGGCAGAAACAAAGCAAGACTAGTTTGCAAAGGGTACTCACAGATGGAAGGTATTGATTTTGAAGAAATTTTTTCCCTTTTTGCTAGAATTGAAGTTGTAAGATTATTTCTTGCTTATGATACTTTCAAAAATTACAAAGTCTATCAGATGCATGTAAAGTCAACATTTCTAAATGGTGAGCTAGAAGAAGAAGTATATGTTGAGAAACTAGATGGATTTCAAATAACTGATGAAAAACACATGGTATGAAAATTGAAGAAAGCTATATATCGACTAAAGAAAGCTCCTAGAGCTTGGTATGCTAGATTGGATAAATACTTGTTGAAAATTGGATTCAATAAAAGTACTATTGATAACAATTTGTATTTCAAGTTGGATCAGAATAAAGAGTTGATCATTGAAGTCTTTGTTGATGACATTATTTTTGAAGGTGATGATGATTTCTGTATGAATTTTGTTGATGAAATGAAAAGTGAGTTTGAAATTTCAATGATTGGAGCACTAAAATTCTTCTTAGGATTAAAAATAACTCAGTTAGATGATGAAATTTTTATATCTCAGTCCAAATATGTAAAAGAGTTACTGAATTTTTTTGGCATGTAAGACTCAAAGCCAGTTGGTACAGCTATCATGACTAGATGTTAACTTACACAAAATGATGATTCTCCTAAGGAAAATCAACCAAGATAAATTTCAATGATTGTTGGATTACTCTACTTGACTTAGACTAGGCCAAATATAATGAATGTTGTATTCATGGTTGCTAGATATCAGGCTGATCCAAAAGAGTCTCATGTAACTACTATGAAAAGAATCTTCAGATACCTAAAAGGGATAGTTTATTTTGGTCTTTTGTATCCTAAGAATGATGATCTTATCCTTAGCACTTTTACTGATGCAAATTGGGCAGGAGATGTGGATGATAGGAAGAGTACTAGTGGTGGTTCATTCTTCTTGAGAAATAAGTTGGTATCTTGGCTAAGAAAAAAGAAGAATTTCATTTCATTATCTACTACTGAGGAAAAATACATTGATGTTGCAAACAATTGTAATCAAGTATTGTGGATGAAGTAGATGCTTAGAGATATTAAAATTGAGTATGAAGAACCCATTGCTATTTTTTTTGACAACTCAAGAACCATAGATATCTCTAAAAATCCAGTGTTGCATTCAAAGACAAAGCATATATCCATCAAATATCACTTCTTGAGAGATAAAGTAAGTGACAAAAAGGTTAGACTGGAGTATGTATCTACCAAGGAACAAATTGAAGATATCTTTACTAAGCCATTTCCTAAGGATACTTTTGAGTACCTCAAAGGAAACTTAGGGGTGATTTCCCCTCCCGATTAGAATTAAGTGATGTAGGTCTTTGTATTAGCCCATGAAATCATAGCCATATCTTATTCCAAATTGATGTTGTGGTTGTTGGTACTCAGGGGAGTAGTCAGATGTGCTAAATATGAGGATTAGATCATGTGTACCTTTGCCATTGATGTCAAAGGGGGAGAAGAACAAAGTGAAAAACTCTTGAAGTAAGGGGGAGAAGATTCAAGAAAGGGAGAGAAGAACCATGAGAGGAGAATTGCAGATCAAAGGGAGAGAAGTATGTAAACAACTAGTTGTGTTGATGGTATTATTTTTCACATCATCTGTTGCCATCAATGCCAAAGGGAGAGATTGTTGGATGTTGTGGTTGCATTGCTGATATGTGGTTGTCATTGATTTCAACACTATTAGCATTGGTGATTCTGAAGGTTGTACATGTCGAGGATATTGATAAAATTGTAATAAATATATTGCAGGAAGCTAGTTAAGCTGAGAAGGTCAGAGTGTTGGAAAGTTATGTACGCTGAGTTTCATGTGTAGCACATTGAAGGGTTTTCTGTTGAGTCTATCTAGTATGTTGTCCTAAATTTTTAGTGGTATGCATCAAGAATTGAGGAAGTTATGAGGTTCTTTGTTCCTATAGTTATTTAGTTACTATAACAAGTGTTTCTAGAAGATGAGATTGCAATTCTGCTAAATTTAGTTGTTGTGTATATCTCTAAGATAATCATTAATGTTTCTAGATTGTTCTATATCCTTGCTACATGTCCACATTGATTGGCATGTTCATGATTGAAGATTTTTCCTTGTGTGTTCAAGTTTTTCATGTTCTTGGTTGACATGATGGTGGTAGTGTGTTGCAGATCCTAATGGATTAATCTTTTATTGTCTGGCATGTTTGAAGGTGTTTATTTGGGTCCTCACTATGTTGTGACCGACTTGTGTTGGTGTGCATTAAGATTTATTTATGTAATGAGGCTTACAGTTGTAATTTATTCTTTATTTGTGGTTGATAGAGTAGTTCATGTAAATTAGTGTAGCGGATATATAAGAGCGGTTTTTTTCCTCATTTTGGAAGTATGCTCAGTGTGAATGTGAAGTGCATGTGTTAATAAAGATCAAATCATTTAACAGCAAAGCAAAGTGTGAAAGAGATTGAGCAGAGTCTGGAAGAGTTTGAGTAGAGTGTGTGGAAGTTTTTCTGTGGCTAATCAGAATTGTCATCAAGCTTTTGTAAAAGCTAATTTATCAGTTCAACTTCATCAAATGGATTTAATTTTATTATTGTATGTAAGGAAGTGTGCTCGAATACATGTGCATTCCCTATTTACTCTTCATTATAGTTTTAATAGGGTATAATCTTGTGGACTAACGTCCACCATGGTTTTTCCCCTAACATGGTTTCCACATATAAAATATTGGTGTTCATGTTTCTCTGATGTGTTATTAGTTTATTCTTGCATTATCGAATATGAGATTAAAGGTTGATTAATGTTCAAAAAGTGTTAATTCTGTAACAACTGATTCATCCCCCCTCTCAGTTGTCTATTCTTATTTTGCCAACAAATCTATGGCTAAAGTTTTAATAAATTATGGTTCATTCCAAGCTATATTTTAAACTATAAATAATAATTCGTTCCTTGCTCATTCCATTTTAAATCCTTTCTAAAGGAAAATTACAAGGATAATTTGATCTGCATGTTAAGGATCAATTTAAGAAACTTTTAAATGTACTAGCAAAATCAATGTTCATACAACTAATATTTCTCAAAAGTGGCTTTAATTTGTGAACTTGTCTAGAAATTCAACTCTATGAATAAGTCGTATTCCATAGTTAAGTTGATCATTAGGAAAGAATAAATAAAAATCATTTTTATTCTTAAAAAAAGTACAAACAAACCATTTTCTTCCTTTACCTTATGGATCAAATTCATGTTCACAACCAATTTGCATCAATAGGAGATCTTTTGTGTCCAACTAATTTATATCAAAGCTGCAAAGTTAGGGTTGTACAGATGGTTTACATTAATGGAATGCCATTAATTGCAATTTCTCTATTTATCTCTTGATGTGATTGTTGGATAAACAAACCTACACATGTAGAAAATTTTATTTAATTATGGGTTCAACTGCAAGCACAGAGAACTTTGGTATTGGAGCAAAGATATTTTCATAAAGAGGTGGTATGACAACAAGAAGTGGAGTTAAACCAAGTGTACCAATCATCTATTGTTTGGTGTTTTTGCACAACAACTCAAACAAAATAAAAGTTATCCTATCTCTCTTGAAAGGTTGGTCTCTATGAACAAAGAGATAACCCTAAGGTCTAACCAGTGTCAGGTCATGACAATGTAGTAGAAAAATATTAGTGATAAAATGTGAAAATGTTGGTAATCACAAGTGGTCTTACGCAAAAAATTTGGAAGCTCTAAACTCATCGGATTTTAAGATATGGCGATTCTTAAATTTCTAGTTCTAACCAAATAATAAAAGAAACATAAGAAGATGAGGGTTTCAAAAGTCCTAATGTTAACACTACTTCTAAGATTAACCCTACAAATGATGAAATACTCTGAATGGACCAATCCCTTAAACTAATTTTTGTTCAACCCAGGTTATACCTGCAATCATGTAGAAAATAGTGCAATCTTCTAAGGTGTTAAAGATTTTCAGACTGTAGGCATTCATTCAATAAAACTGGATGAATATCTATAATTGAACTAAGCACATGAGTATCAGGTATAGGTTGACCTTGCACAGCATTTGCATAATCAAGAAGCTACCCAAAATATGAACTAGGGATTGCTACAACACTCCAAGCATTACTAATTAAACCTAAGATATATTCAAACATTTCCAAGTGATTTGAAAGATAGAACAAGAACCATGCAAGATTATTCAATGCAAGGGAAGGCACCACTCTTAACAGAATGTCTACACTTTGTATTAAATCATCACATTTGCAGTAATTTCAGTCTATTCCAGCACTTGCTTGAATTGTAAAAACCTAACTTCTAATCTTCCAACATGCTACTCTACTACTAAATCTACTGTCTACAAGTCTTCTGGCTTCATCAGCTAATGGAAGAACTCTAACCTAACCTACTGATCTCAAACTACTGATCTCAAAACTCCACTGAATGAACCCTTACAAATGAGGCCAAAGGCCATACTTATAGAAACATGCCCACATGAACCAAAACTAGGGTTACAAAGATGCTCAACCACCAACCGAATCGGCCCCGATAGCCAAACATAAATTTTCGTCAAGCAATGAATGTAGCTAGGACCCCCATCAGATCGATCTAGGATCATACAAAGTCAGTGAAGAGATCCTCGAGCAACACCCACCATCAATACTTCACCCGTGTTAACAACAACATGCATGAAACACAAACTCGAACACAAGCCACCGATCAAATTCAAGCTGGGAAATCAAATGACTCAGATTGAGTCATACCAGGTTGATTCCACCATGTTACTTCTTCCTAACATTAATGGGCACCAACCAAATCAACCTTATGTGCGGGGATGGGTTTTGTTTGACAGCAGCCGTAAAGCACACGATCGCACCTATAGATCTCACCAAATCTTCAAAGTACACCCAAAAACCCTAGCTCAATCAAACTTGCATTCAAATGGGCCACCAATAATGCTTAATACATCATCAAAATCCAAGCTAATCCATAGAGTCCGTAAGGAAAGAAAATCATGGACAAACCTAGGCAGGAGCGAAACCAAAGACACGAAGAGGCGGAGCCATGAGCATAACGGAATGGAGATACAGATGGAACCAAGATAGGAGAGGAAGGGAAACAGGCTAAGGTGGAAACAAAACCA
Organism: Sequoiadendron giganteum; assembly: GCA_007115665.2. Classification (NCBI taxonomy): domain Eukaryota; kingdom Viridiplantae; phylum Streptophyta; class Pinopsida; order Cupressales; family Cupressaceae; genus Sequoiadendron; species Sequoiadendron giganteum. The sequence goes on along the minus strand of CM021106.1, from coordinate 570,501,648 downwards.
AGATAGGAGAGGAAGGGAAATAGGCGGAGGCGGAAATGAAACCAACCCTAGTGAAGGCGGAGCCTGAACAGGAATAGGAACGGGAACTGAACCGTGAACTTTATGAAAGTTCAGAGTTAGGTTCCATCTCGGTCCCGGTTCTAGCAAAAGAAAGGAAGACCAAAGTAGACCCAAGGGAAAGAAACCAACCCAAAGGCAAAACACAATGATAAAACAAAGATGCGGAAGTAGGAAGTGGAGTTGAAATGGGAATAGGAACCGAACCGTGAATTTATCAAAAGTTCATAATTCAGTTCCATCCTAGATCCGGTTCCAGTGAAAGAAAGGAAGACCGAAGCATACCCAAGGGAAATAAGCCAACCCAAAGTCAAAACACAACGAGATGACAAAGATGTGGAAGTGGGAAGCGGAGCCGGAATGGGAATGGGAACCAAACCATGAACTTTATGAAAGTTCAAAGTTAAGTTCCATCCCGGTTCCACCTCTGAAAAATGAAGGAACAAGCAAAGCAAAGAAAACTGAGGAAAACCTAAGGGAGGAAAACCAACCCAAAGGATGAAGACAAACAAAAAAATGGGAAAAACAAGAATGCGGGAGGCAGAGCCAGAATGGGAATGGAAATCGAAACATGAACTTGGTGAAAGTTCAAAGTTCAGATCCATCTCGGTCTCGCCTCTGATAGAATAAAAGGAAAAATCGAAGAAAAGAAAAACCTAAGCGAGGAAAGCGACCTTTAGGACAAAAACAAATAACATGAAGAATAAAGCAAAAGAGCAGGAAGCAAAGGCGGAACGAGAATGGGAATGGAAGGGAAACAGGCAGGAATCGAACTGTGAACTTTATGAAAGTTCAAATGTAAGTCCCATTCTGGTTCCGCCTCTGGCAGAACAAAAGGAACAAGGAAAATAAAGGAAAACCTAAGGGAGGAAACCAACCCTTAGGACCAAAACAAAAACACCAAGGGAGAAAGCATAAGGCAAAAAAATACCACCCTAGATAGGACATCTACAAGACACCAAAACCATCAGGAACTCAATACAAATGTACCCACAACCAAGGCAAGGACTAAATACCAAAACCCCAAGATTTTCAAAGATAAGCACAAAAGAGGGGGAAAGCCACAAAAATGGCCCAAAAAGTCAGGCCAAGAGAGGGTCCCCACTTTTAGTGGGGCATGTGTGCAAAAATGCACAACAAATGGCGATTCCGCTGGGGAAATTCTCCAGAGAATTTCGATGACAAACTAGCATCATGAACTCAGAATCTCTGGTTTCAATCCAACCATCAGGTTACCAATAGACAAGGTTTCATAAATCACAAGCAAGCAAAGTTTTCTTGTACCAGGGTCAAAGTGTGTCCATATGCATTCATTTCCCTTTCCTAAGTTGAAGAAAGGACCAAATTAAATTTGACAGGGCTACATAAATATTCTAACTCCAAAAGCAACCTAGATAGAGCCTCATTGCTAGTCATGCGTCCATAGCTCTGATGAGGTTATCACTGTGACCCTCCCTAACATAGCTCTCTGCCAGCCAGGTGTCCATAGCCCCTGTAGAGATACTAGGATACCCTTGAAAAGGTGAACATTTTTTATTTTCAATATTTTCTTTTCTTTTCTTTTGATATTTTCTTTCAAAGCTTTGCTTTTCACCCTACAGGAAATGAAGCCCACACTCAAGGATGAGAACCACATTGGCACTGGAAGAGAATTTAAGATGTTTTCACCCAGTCAGACCTCCTAAAGACCATATACAACCTTGGAATTCTTAAGATTTGTGTGAAGATATAAGAACCAAATATATTCCAGAATTTAACTTTGTCAAGTGACACTAACTCCCAGCCCATGCAACATCAGATGAAGGAAATCTACCAGTTTGAATGAGTCTAAAAAGATGATAAAAGTTTGTAAAAGAAATCCCAGAGTAGCCCGAGAAAAAAAACCAGTTGTACAAGTGCAACAAGCCCAGAGGAAAGTAGGAAAACCCCAAAAAATGAAGAGCAGTAGGGAAAACCAACCCAATCAATCCAAAACTAGAAGAGACCCAAACCCAAAACAACAAGCAAGAAAGGAAAAAACAACAGAAACCCAAACCAAAAGCAGCAAGCAAAACAATAGAAAGGAAACCTAATCTATTTATGTACAAGGATAGAGTTGAGAACAACTCAAGAATGGAAATAATGCTTCAAATACTGCCCATTCACAGGTAGTGGGATATCTCCTCCAGTGAGGGTTTTCAAATGAAAGGCATTATCTCCTAGAATCTATGCAATTCGATAAGGGCGGAGCCAAAGTTTGTCAAATTTTCCATGCTCCCCCTTTTTTTCATGGGATTTATCCTAGTAGAGAACCAAGTCAGAGATTCTAAAGGATTTCATCTTGGATCTCCTATCAAACCATCTTTTCACTATACCTTGATGTTTGGCAATTTTTTCTAGGGCTTCATCTCTTCTCTCCTAAAGGTGTAACAATTCAGTTAAGCGGGCTTCATGCTTATCCTCTCCATCATAATATTCATTCATGAATTGTAGGTAGGGATCTTCAACTGGATGGGAAAGACAGGTTCCAAGCCATATACTAAGTGATAAGGAGAGGTTCCTAAGGATGTTTTCTGTCTAGTGCGGTCTTCCCAAAGAGAAAATCTGAGCTGGGTATGCTAATCCTTGGGATTCTTTTCTAGTAGTTTCTGGATGACTGGCAATAGGTATTTATTGGAAGAATCAGCCAAACCATTCGCCTGTGGATAGTAATTGGATGCAATTTTTATGGCCATTCTATGATCATAAGCCTAGTTAGAAAACTTTAAAGATGAAAATGTAGAACCATTATCACAAACCACAGCCAAAGGACAACCAAAGTGATTGATAGTACCCGACTCCATGAAATTGATTACCACTTCAAAAGTGCATTGTGTGCATGCAAGAGCTTCAGTCCACCTAGTAAAATAATCAGTTATGGTAAGAATATACATGTGGCTTGTAGATGAAGATGGGTTGATTCGAACTATGAAGTCCATTCCCCACTGTGCAAATAGTTTTACCTCTATGAAAGGCTGAAGTGGAAGAGCTGCACACCTCTCCATGCTTGTTGCAGTTTGACACACATGGAAAGTTCTCACATGGTGATGTGTGTCCTTGAACAAGGTAGGCCAATAATAGCCTACCCTCAGGATTTGATTTACAGTGGAAGGTGTTGAACCATGTCCTGTGCCATATTTATCATGAAATTTAGTCATTACTCTCCATGCCTCTTCTTTCCCTAGGCATCGCCGGTAGACACCTTCATGATTTCTCTTGTATAAGACAACTCTCTTCATCATAAAACTACCACTCTTCAAATGAAGAGCTCTCCTTTGTACTGAATTAGGGTATCTGGGACACTACTGATTCCACAAGTAGTAGATAATGTCATCATACCAGCCCCCCGAAGAAATATCCTTAAGATTATAATGTTGGCTTACAAGGCCAGGACCCATTTTTTCCATTGTCTTGCTTAGTCCCTCCCCTCTTACCAACTTCATGGGTTGAATTTTAATATTATACTCTTGTAACATAGTCACCCACTTGGCTCTACATTCACCCAAATCATTTTGCATCAACAACAACTTGACTGCAAGATCAGGGACTATAGCAAAGACCTTGTTTTTTAGTATATAGTGCCTAAACTTCTTCACAGTTCAGATCAAGGTATAAGCCTACTTTTCAAAATTAGGATACCTCAGGTGGGCATCTTTCAAAGGTGCACTCATGAATGCTATGGGATGCTCATTCCCTTGATCAGACTTTTGTGTCAACAAGCCCGCACATGAGTGATCAAAAGAAAATGAATAGATATAGAATGGCTTGGCATAATCAAGACTTACCAAAATAGGGGCCTCAACAATAGCTCTCTTGATTTCTACAAATTCTTCCTTAGCCTTTGTATTCCATTCAACCTTTGCTTCTTGCTTCAACATGGCATTTAAGGGCTTGATTATTTTTGCAAATCCAGTGATAAATTTTATGAACAAGTTAATCTTGCCAAAGAATGACTTCATTTCTTTCTTGCTTGTAGGGGGTTGAATTTTTAGTGTAGCCTCCACTTGCTTAGGTTCAATGGCAATACCTTGTTCTAAAATAATATGTCCTAACAAATTTCCCTCAATGACCCCAAAGATGCACTTCTTTGGATTAAGTGAAATACGAAAGTCCCTACACTTCTAGAATACTTTGCATAAATATGCAACATGATCACTTATCTTCTTGGAAAATACTATCAAATCATCCATCTAGATGATTATGCATTTTCCAATGATGTCTTTGAAGGCAATATCCATAGCTCTTTGGAATGTAGCTCCAACATTGATTAATCCAAAGGTCATTCTCTAGTAAGCAAAGGTTCCCCATTTTTGTAGTGAAGGTAGTTTTGTGCCTATCCTCATATTGGACCATGACCTGGTTGTATCTAGAGTACCCATCCAAAAAGGACATCATTTGAGATCCATTGACAACCTGAAGCACCTCATCCAATGAAGGGACTACATAATTATCATTTTCTAATGCTCTGTTTAGGTTCCTGAAATCAACACATAATTTGATTTACTTGAGAAGCAAACACATCACAACTAGTGGTAAAATCAAGAATATGCTTATCATCTTCAAATACCTAAAAATTGGTGACATATTCAAGCACTCAAGGCACTGGAACAAGTTCCACAGTGAACGTCTTTAAGCCTGAAAGTGACAAGGGCTGAAGTGTACTTATTGATTGTGTCAAAGAATCAGCAGTCCGATTCTTACTTCAAGGTATCAGCTAAATGTTGAAGGCATCAAATCCTTCAATAAGATCCCATATTCTATGTCTATAATCAGCCATCCTTCTATCATGACATGAGTATTTTATCCTTACTTTCCTGACCACTAGCTCGGAATCTCAAAACACTTGCATAATTTTAGCCTTCTTTCTTAATGCCATTAATAGACCATGAACTAGAGCTTCATACTCAGCTACATTGTTAGTGCACTGGAATTGGAGTTTGTGTGTAGAAAATTAGGTTTTACCTTTAGGACTGATCAGCTCTAGCCCTGCTCCAACACCTTGCTTGGATGTGGATCCAACAAACCTTAATGTCTAACAATCATTAGCTCCTTCTTTTCTTGAGATACCTTTGTCCTTGCTCCCACCCGAAGGCTCTTCAGGAGGCTTTGGATCCTTTCCTTTTTGACTATTTTGAATGCTCTATATGTTTGACTCAATAGCTGGGGTTGTGTTAATGTGCCTTTGTATCTATTCCACTACAGTCTGACACAAGCAACATCCCAGTTCAAAATGAGGAGCATCATGAAATCTACACCAGTTAGGAAGAAGCAATTCTTTGAAGTTCATATTTCTACCCAGCTGAATCTGATCTTCTACACATTTTTGGATAAACTCCTAGAAGTTGTCCAACAAATTGAGTCATCTATCTGCCTGATCATCAAGTTCTTCAGTTTGTTCAAATTTCACTCCGGAGCTGTTGGCTTCTAATGTGGATTCACCATAAGGGTTTTGCAGCACCAAGACTTCCTCTATGCCCAAAACATGGGAGGCTAGGACATAGTTCCCCATAATGACCTCTGATATCAATATCTCATTTGAAGTATTTTGATATTTAGTAATGACATACTTCATTCTTGGTTCTCTCTCAATTTTGATATGATTTGGGACTCCTTTCTAGGGGAGCCAGATGTGAGAATGAGTTGTGGATGTTTATCCGTTTAGTGCCTTGGTGAAATATCTACCCAAGATCAAACCATAAGTGTCAGGAATGTTAGCTACCTGAATATTAAGTACTTGTTGCACTCTAGGATCTAATGCAACTTGCATGGGAATCATGTTTAGTTCTCCTACTATATTCACCTCTGTCTTGTCCAACTGGGTGAACTTATTTTGAGAGGCTGTAGGGGTAAAACCAAGAGCCCTACAAACAAAAAATGGCATAACATTTGTGGATGCCCCTGAATCCAACAAGAAATTGTGCATATTTTTACCAAATATAAGAATAGAAATCAGAAAAGGAGGGGTTTCCATTTTTCCTTGGAATAAATTCAACTATGAGTCAGCTTGCACAACCTAACCCTTATATTTTTCTTTACCTCTATCCTCGGGTTGTGATTGAATAGGACCTTTGGGTGTTTGTGAACTAGGAGGCCTTGCAATTGCCTCATTGGTTGCTACTCCTAGTGTTGCTATACTTGAACTAAAGGACCCTAGGACTACATTTCTGATTTCAGGAACTCTTAATAACTCAAAAGTAGAAAGACTCACCTTTACTTTTTTGAGTTCCTTAGTTACATATTCTCCCAGCTATTCCATGTTCATGTTAGTGTGGAGCTCCTTAGAATGACCAGTCTTCGTATCTCTTGTTGCGTCAACATTGCTTCCTTTGGAAACATCTAATTGTCCTTATTTTTTGTGGTATTGTGTTGGCACTTGAGGGTAAGATGGATTGCTATTGGCATGTGGATCTGGTGGAGTAGTAAAATTATGTTGAGGGGTAGATGTAGTAAACGGTCCTCCAACTTGTGGATTCATGTGGTACTTGATCCTCATATCATACTTTCTGACAGGTTGTTGAAACATCTGCACTTCTTCAACATAAGCCTCTCCTTCATCCAATGGGCCATTGTCGTTCTTAGTTTCTTCATCAAACAACTAAGAGATTTCACCTTCACTGAGCACTTGTTCATCCTCCCTATTATGGCTACTTGATTCCTCTTCTGGTTCATTCTCCTCATCCCTTGGGAAAGGACTATGATTTAACACCAAAACTGGGGAATCATAGAGATTTGAGGGTACCAATTCTTGGCCAGTGGAGTTATTTTCAACTTCATATTGAAAAATGGAAGCAAAAGTTTGAAATTCAGGGCAGTCAGGCTCAGAGTGTTGACTGGTCTTATGAAGCCTACACCATCCAAAAAAAGTATCCTCTGCTAATTACACCCCACCTAAAGGTTTCTCAGGATTGGAAGGTTGATCTAGTGGAGTGGAGAATCCTCCATTGTTAGGCCAAGTGTTCCGCGGCCTATTCTGCCTAGGTGGTTGTCTTCTTTCAAATCCTTGTCCATCTTGTTGACTTCTATCAAAGTTCTCACCAGAACCTTGTCCTCTTTCAAAGTTCTGATTTATGTCATAGTGTTTCCCTCTATTATAACTTGATTGCATTCTCTTCTGATTAGCTTGGAGTTGGCTATTCTGGTTCCTGAAGTAGGTTATCTCCATTTTCAGCTTCTTCACTTGCTCAATTAGCTCATCTAACCTTTCTTTATTAGGGTTGTTGTAAGGGACTAGATTCACAGTGTTTGGGGGCTATCCTAACACTCCTGTAGAACCAGTAGACTGATTCAAAACTTCTGAGTTCTTCAACTATGTAGGGAAACTAGCTTGTGACTATGAATGGAGGTGATGGTTAGCATTTTGTTGGGGATAACTGGGTATCGGTTGGACCTAGTTTATTGGATGACCTGGGTGAGGGACCAGAGGCAACTATGGAATAGGATTCATGATAAGCATATGATTGGTCAGAGCCTAGTTGAGAGATTGGACTTGCCTTGGGTGAGTAGCTAGTCCCAGAGATGGTAGAGGTCCTAAAAAGTGTTTTCTCAGGTCTGTACTGACCTTAACAGCCTCTGTATATGCAGTGACCAAGGTAGTCAAGGGGTTGGTTCTCCACTTAAGGAAGGTGGACGTAAGGCTGTCAAGGGATTCAAAGTAGACCTCTAGGGTAGTGTCCTCATTTCTAGTATAAGGTGCTTGATGTATAGTGTATGCTCTGTGGAAGCTATTGTTTAATGATCCTATAGGCTCATTAACTTCCCTTTTCACCCAAGTAAACTGCATATATAGCTCATTAGCACTAATGGGAATCTTAAATTTCAACAGGAATGCAGCCTCAAGCTCAGCCCAGTTAGAGATGGATGCAATAGGTAAATGGTTAAACCAATAAAAGGCCTCCTCTCCTCAAGAATAAGGGAAAATTATACATGCAACATTCTCATGATTAATCCCTCTATCTCTTATCCAAGTCTAAAATATCCTAATGTGTTCTTTTGTTGTCCTATTTGGGCCATTCATGTGAAACTTAGAGAAAAAATGCTCAGGGTTATTGGGCATAACATTGTAGTTGTTGAATGTCAGAGGTGATGGGTTATTTTCCAAGATATCCATTGGTGGAGGTGGTAATGGTCGATGGATGACTAGTTGGGGTTATGGAATGGAGCCAGTCAGAATCGGATGAAGATGAAGTGGATGAGGGTGAGGATGGTGGAAATGATGGATTAGATGATGGTTCCTCCCTTCTTCTGGTCCTTCTTGATCTAGTTGGAGGTGGCAATTCTTGAAACTCTTCTTCTTTCCGAGGTATAGATCCAATTCTCCTTTTGATCCTCTCAAGAGAAATGGTGTTTAGAAAATTCTCTAGCTTTCTTATAAAGGCCCTCCTTCTAGCACCAATCCTGTTGTTTGGTGTTTCAGCACAACAACAACTCAGACAGAATAAAAGTTATCCTATCTCTCTTGAAAGGTTGGTCTCTATGAACAAAGAGATAACCCCAAGGTCTCACGATTGTTAGGTTATGACAATGCAGTAGAACAAACTCAGTGAAAATGTGAAAATGATGGTAATCACAAGGGGTCTTATGCACAAATGTTGGAAGCTCTAAACTCATCGAATTTTAAGATATGGTCATGCTTAAATTTCTAGTTCTAACCAAATAATAAAAGAAACAACAAAATATGAGGGTTTCATAAGTCCTAATGTTAACACTACTTCTAAGATTAACCCTGCAAATGATGAAATACTTGGAACGGACCAATCCCTTAAACTAATCTATGTTGGACCCAGGCTATACATGTAAGCTTGTAGAAAATAGTGCAATCTTCTAAGGTGTTAAATATTTTCAGGCTATAGGCATTCATTCAATAAAACTGGATGAATATCTATTCTTGAACTAAGCACATGAGTATTAGGTATAGGTTGACCTTGTACATCATTCCCATAATCAAGAAGTTGCCCAAAGTATGAATGAGGGATTGCTATAACACTCCAAGCATTAAATCACAAGCACTACTAATTAAACCTAAGATATATTCAAACATTTCCAAGCGATTTGAAAGATAGAACAAGAACCATGCAAGATTATTCAATGCAAGGGAAGGCACCTGTCTTAGCATAATGTCTACACAATGTATTAAATCATCACATTTGCAACAATTTCAGTCTGTTACAACACTTGCTTGAAATATAAATAACTAACTTCTAATCTTCTAACATGCTACTCTACTGCTAAATCTACTGTCTACAAGTCTTTTGGCTTCATCAACCAATGAAAGAACTCTAACCTAACCTACTGATCTCAAAACTCCACCGAATGAATCCTTACAAATGAGGCCAAAGGCCATACTTAGAGAAACATGCCCACATGGACTAGAGTTAGGGTTATAAAGAATCTCGACCACCAACCAAATCGGCCCGAATAGCCAGTAATAACTCACCGTCAAGAAATGAATGCAGCAAGGACCCCCATCAGATTGATCTGGGATCACACAAAATTAGGGAATAGATCCTCGAGCCACACCCACCATCAATACTTCACCTACGCTAACAATAACACATGTGAAACACCAGCTCAAACACAAGCAACCAATCAAATTCAAAGTGGGAAAATGAATGACTTAGATTGAGTCATACAAGGTTGAGTCCACCATGTTATGTCTACCTACCATTAATGGCCACCAACCAAATCAACCTTGCATGTAGGGATGGGTTTCGTCTGATAGTAGCCGCAAAGCACATGACCGCACCTGCAAATCTCACCAAATCTTCAAAGTACACCCAAAAACCCCAACTCGATCCAACCTACATTCAAATGGGCCACCATTAATGCTCAATACATCATAAAAATCCAAGTTGATCCATAGAGTCCCTAAGGCAAGAAAATCATGCACAAACCCAAGCAGAAGTAGAACCAAAGATAGGCGGAGGTGGAGCCACAAGCAGAAATAGAACAGAGACACAAAAATGATGGAGGAAAAGGTGAAGATGAAACCAAGATGGGCAAGGAAGGGAAATAGGCAGAGGCAGAAATGGAACCAAGATGGGAGAGGAAGGGAAACAGGCGGAGGTGGAACCAAAATGAGAATAGGAATGGGAACCGAACCGTGAACTTTATGAAATTTTAGAGTTAGGTTCCATCCCTATCCCATTTCCAGAAAAAGAAAGGAAGACTGAACAAGACCCAAGGGAAAGAAGCCAGCCGAAAGGAGAAACATAGTGAGATGACAAAGAAGCAGAAGTTGGAAGCGGAGCTGGAATGGGAACGGGAACCGAACTATGAACTTAGTGAAAGTTTATAATTCAGTTCCATCCTGGTTCTGGTTCTAGTGAAAGAAATGAAGATCGAAGTAGATCCAAGCAAAAGAAGCCAACCCAAAGGCAAAACACAACAAGACAACAAAGACGTAGAAGTGGGAAGCAAAGCCGAAATGGGAACGGGAACCGAACCATGAAATTTATGAAAGTTCAAAGTTAAGTTCCATCCTGGTTCCACCTCAAAAAAATGAAGGAACAAGCGAAGCGAGGAAAAACTGAGGAAAACCTAAGGGAGGAAAACCAACCTGAAGGTTGAAGACAAACAAAACAATGGGAAAAAGAAGAACACGAGAGGTAGAGCCAGAATGGGAATGGAAACCGAACTGTGAACTTGGTGAAAGTTCAAAGTTTAGATCCATCCTGATCCTGCCTCTAACATAACAAAAGGAAAAGGTGAAGCAAAGAAAAACCTAAGGGAGGAAAGTGACCCTTAGGACAAAAACAAACAAAATGAAGAAGAAAGCGAAAGAGCAGGAAGCAGAGATGGATCGGGAACAGGAATGGAAGGGAAATAGGTGGGAATCAAACCCTGAACTTGATGAAAGTTCAAAGTTAAGTCCCATCCTAGTTCTGCCTCCAGTAGAACAAAAGGAACAAGGCAAACAAAGGAAAACCTAACAGAGGAAACCAACCCTTAGGACCCAAACAAAAACACCAAGGGAGAAAGCAAAAGGAAAAAGAAGACCACCCCAAAGAGGACATCTGCAAAACCCCAAAACCATTAGGAACTCAACATAAAGTCACCCACAACCAAGGAAAGCACGAAAGACCAAAACCCCAAGATTTTCAAAGATAAGCATAGAAGAGGTGGCAAGCCACAGAAACGGGCCAAAAGGGAAGGCCAAGAGAGGGTCCCCACTTTCAATGGGGCATGTGTGCAAAACTGCACAAAATCATCCCACTGTAAGACTCTTCTAAAACACTAAAATAACTCAATTTATACCAATGACCCAAAGACACATTCTATCATTGCGATAACATCCCTCCCAGCATCATACAACATACAATATAGGTGGAGGAGTTAGGAATTTTAACAAGATTTGGGGTTTTTTACAAGATTACCTATTTGCTTGCAGAAAACCCATAGGTTGAAGAAAATGAAAACCCACGAGTTGAATAAAATAGTAGCTAGGGCATAATATTTTATGCAGATCCTGATCATGAAAAACTGAATACAATGATCACTTCTTGCCATACCCATTATTATAAGCCTTCCCACCATAAGAAACTGCATCATGAGTGTGACATTGTAGATGTAGCAGTAGACGAGAGAGCCAAATTACAAAGCCATTGAAAAGGTGGGAAAACACATCAATTTTCTTTTAGGGAAAATGTGTGGGAAAGAATTAATTATATTTTTAGAGCAAAGGTATTTTTTATATTGTCTTAATTTAAGAAAATAAAAAATAAAAAATATAACTTAAATATGTTTAATTTCTATTATCTTAATTAATTTGAGACAATATAAAACTAGCACTTGCATGTACTGACATATAACAATGAGTCGATAGGCAGAGGGAAGCACAAATGGCAAGAATGTAATCTGAGAGAGAGCATGTGCAAATATGTGTGTATTCTATAACAAATTCAAACAAAATTGATAAATACAAAGAGAGATAAAGTGATCACATTTAAGAATCCTTATGGAATGATTAATAACCCTTTTATGACACCTTTACACTAAAATGGTAGGGCATAGATAAAGTTACTAATACATGTAGGTTATGTCAAAAGCATAATAGAATTATTTGTAAGCTTATAATATTATTGATTTACAATAGGACATACAATTGTCAAATAAGTGTATTTGCATAAGTGATGGACAACCATAACAATAAATAGATAATTGCATCCATAGGATTATTTTGATGTAAATGGAAAAGTAGATTGGTAGAAAAAAATTGAAGTATATTTTTTTCATTTTGTTTGGGAATCTGATGTTACATGTGATCAGAATATATCTCGAAAGATTATATGTTAATTTTTTGGACACAAGATTTAAAAATAGAGATTTTTGTCTCAATCTAATCAATTCTCAAAAACATCTTTAATATTACACTTAATATATAGCCTATGAAACATATGAATCTTGTCTAAATCTTATGTCAGAAACATAGAGATTTGCACATAGGAAATAAAAAATGAAACACAACAAAATAAGGCCTGCTCTCCACCCTACCATATTGGGTCATGGAGCCTCATGGGCTCTCACCAAACCACTGAGAAAGAACATACATCATCCACCACTCTAGTCAATGGTTAAATCAATGTTCCTTATTACACTTAAAATAGAGTCTATGAGGATCTAATTGTTTATTTGACCACTATGACTGGTTTTGCAGTCACTATGATTATTCTGAAAGGTTGTTTATAACACATTACTTCATCAGAATCCCCATTATGGTTGGATTATTCTCTACAATAATAACAAAAAAGTGTGAAGTTTAGTGCAGCGATCATTTCTCATTGGTAGACAATATCTAAATCAGGAGATATAAAGAGTTCTATAATTTATAATAGATAATATGCAATGCACCTGTAATAGAAGGGATGAAATATATAGGAATACCTTATGCACATGGAAGAATGTAGTATAAAGACATGAAAAGAAGGATTGCTATCCACCCTACCATATTGGATCATGGAGCATCATGCACTCTCACCAAACCCCTGAGCAAAAAAATAAATTGTCCACCACTTTGATCAATGGTGAAAGCAATGTTTCAGCCCCTATTGACTTTATACAAGATCTAATGACATCAAAACATCCATGAAGGAGGATTGTTTGACTGGAGTATGCTCTACAAACATGATGGGATAATGTTAAGTTTAGTGCAATAAACACGTGCCATTGGTGGATAATAAATAAATTAGGAAATATAAATACTTGTACAATTTATAACAAATAATATGTAATCCAGTTGTAATAGAACACAACAATTAAATAAAATGTAGGCATACCTTGTGCACACAATGGATTGCAGTATGAACACAAAAAAGAAGGCCTACTCTCCACCCTACCATATTGGCTCATGGAGCCTCATGGGATCTCACCAAATCCCCGAGAAAAAACATTAATTGTCCACCACTTTGATCAATGGTTAAAGAAATTCTTTGGCACCTGAGAAAATTGGTTGAGTTCAAATCAATGATATACATGTTTAATAAATTAACAAGTAGTTGTGAAATAATAGATGGAATAAAAGATATATATCCTTACATTGTATACATATAGAATGTAGGTGAAGTCCATACACCATGCAAATGCGCATTCATAAAGCTATTTAGCATTTTGGAGATCGGTACACCTTGTATATAAATTGAATGTAGTTGCAATCTAAAATAGTTTAACTCATATATAGGTACACACAAGGAAAATGCAAACTTTAGTGAGGTGAACATGTTTCATTAGTAACCAATATCTAAATTATGAAATTTAAACAATTCTATAATTTATAAGGAAAAAAATATACAATACCACGATTACATCTCGCATATAAAAAATGATAGGGAAGAAAATTTAGAAATGGTGGAAATTATATATGCATGGAAATGAAGAGGGAAAGAGAATAAATATAGTTACCATAAAGAATAGAAACATTTGATGATGATGGAAATGAACACAATTGTTGGAGATGATCCTCTTGTTTGATGCATAATGCACTATAATTGTTGGTATGTATCCTATAGTATCTAGCCTAAAAGAAAGGTGGATCTACGCATAGTAAGAAAATACATCATCCACCACTTTGATGAATGGTGAAATCAATGTTCCTTATTACAACTAATATACAATCTATCATTCAAACAACTCCTTTTTCAGGCTGAAAGAAATAATAACATAGATACATATCTGCACATAGGGATAATAAAATAAAATGAAATGCAAGAAAAGAAATCTTGCTCTCCACCCTACCATATTGGGCCATGGACCATCATAGGATATTACACATATATTTCCATAAGTAATCTTCAATGTTATGAACATTGTCTACATCTAATGTCAGAAACACATAGATGTGCACATAGGAAATATAAAACCAAACACAACAAAATGATGCTTTCTCTTGATCATACCTATATATCAGTGTAGCTTTTGTTTTCCAAGCAGGTATACAGGCATTGTATACCTTAGATGAATTTGTATGAGTTTGTTTCTTGGATATATAGACACGAAAATAATGTGTGGAAATGTATGTATGTGGAATTACATATAGACAATAGGTAGATGATGGGCAATAAAAGCTCACATGAAAACTAAAAGGGATAATCACCATTACAATAAACAAGGATGTGAGGACCAAATATTCAACTTTGACATTATTGACAGTGAGCAGATAGAAATAAAAATCACTTATTTTATATTTTTTTGCATAAGGGGATGGTTGGTAAAGCAATAAAAAATCCTTCGTGATGGCACCATTGATTGGAGTGATGGATAATGGATTTCTCTTGTGTGCAGATATGTTTGTATTTCATCATAGATGCAAAGAAAATTGATACATACTGATCCCTATGTTTATTCTATTGGGAGATTCTTGCAATGATAAGCTATATTTTAACTGTTATATGGAACATTGATGCAATAATTGACCACAGTGGTGAACAATACAATGTGCAGGTTTGGATGCATGTCATAGAAGATGCAAACAATATTGATACATACTGACACATTTTTGGAATGATGCATTGTATTTTTAGTGTTATATGGAATGTTGATGCCACCATTGCTCGTAATGGTGGATGATGTATTTCTTCTATGCATAGATATGTATCTATTTCATAGTAGATGAAAAGACCATTGATACATACTAATCCCTATGTTTACTTTATGTGACATTCTTGGAATGATAAACTATATTTTTAAGTTTTTTATACAAGATTCATGCCTAGAAGAAATGGGCAAAGAATTATCACAACCGACACTTTTGTAGTGCTTTTGCAACCATTGACCCATGTAAAGAACACAAAATAACATCCAACCACCTTCACATAAATTCCACAATGGCTAACCACACTTGAACCTTAATAGAATCTTGTCCTTGTCACAATCGAGTGTTATGTTTCCCGAGGTTTGAAATGGAAGGTGTTACTTACAATTGGTTGGATATTTTGGAAGAACATAGACTGCAAGATGATGGAAGGTAGTCTACATTGAACTTTGGTTGGGATTTTCATTAGGCTTCCCAGTTTTTAAGACTTCCTGTGGTCGGGGAAAAGGTGGCGAGTGGTTTTTTCTTTTAAATTAAAAGTATTTGGTGCATCGATAGAGAGGGCCAACAAAATGGCATCAACATTAATTTTTGCATGGTTTCCATGTAGTGGTGTTGGTTGTAAGTAGCACTTTCCTTTTAAAGCCTTGGAAAACATAGTGAATGTTTGTGCACACCACAAATAAAACAAAATTTTAAATGGTTTTTTCGATATGTACCTCTTCTAGCTAGCTTTCCTGCAAGAAGTGGACAAAAAAATATCACAAGTGACACTTTTTCTTTTTATTTTGCAACCATCGCCCCATGCAAAAACCATAGAATAACCTACAACCACCTTCACAAAAGTTGGACAACGCCTGATCGAACTTGGACCCTCACAAAAGGTTACCCTCCTCACTCATGGCTCTAATATTAGGTATAGAGACATAATGAGACCCAACAATGCCTTATCAAAAATTTTGTAGATATTCACTATTTTTCTTGAGGTTTTAAACATATGTGGCTACATGTAATTTTACACATGTTGTGGATTATGTCCATTTTTTTTGTAAAAAGAACTTTAAAATCCTAAATATTCACACAAGAATAGGTACCACATGTTTCAGTTGACAAAATCAATTTCAATCAATGCATGACACAAATCTCAAACAAAAAATATGCAACTATCAATTGAAACATATGTACCCTTTTGATAGGGTAGGGTTGGATGGAACAATCACTGTTCCATGCTCTTGATCTTTAATTGCAAGATCTCCTTGGTGTCTTATTTCACCACCTTAACCTTTAGGACCTTCTTCATGTTTAGGTACCCCTGGTTCTCTTGGCCAGCCCCACTACCATCACAATTCAACCTACCAAGTCAATCTTGGTGCAATGCCTCTAACTCTTCCTTAGCCCTTACTCTACCCTAAAGACTAACATTCTCCAAGAACTAAAGCTTAGCCTTTCAAGGGTGTGAAGATGTTTCCACTGACTTCATTCCATCCTATTATGGCTTTGAAAGATCCACCTAACTCCATCTTTTCATCGCTTCCACCAAACCCTCATTTAGGGTTTAAAAGGCTACAAGCCTAGGAATTCCAAATTAGGCCTTCTTCTCAAGGAAACAAGTTAGAACTCTAAATTTATCCAAAGAAAATAGGATATTCTCTTGGGGTTCCTGGTCCTTGTGTCTATCCCTCAAAGATTCTAGAGGCCTTAATCCTCAACTATCCATACACATCCATAACCCTCCATTTAGCAAATTAGGTCTTTTTTAACCCATTTCCTCACCACTCAGCAAACTATCAATTTATCCTCCCTCCAAATGGACTGGTGAAGTCTCCTCCTTCATGCCAAGTCTTTGCAAGGCATCTATCTACCCTCTCCACACCATGAATTGATAGGGAATGCTCACCCCTGCAAGTCAAGTGCTCTATACATCTTGTCTTTCCTAGCCGGGCGTTGTGAAGATCGCTTAGGAGAAGACTTCCACAGTGACTCCCTGAATCCTAACCACTCCTAACCCTATCATATTTATAGACATCGAGCCTAGTCACAATTCCCAAGGGACCATACAAAAATTACAATGGGAATGTAACTAAATCTCCATTCTGCTATGTCTGTCTGTCAGATCATCAACTGGAAGAAACAAACTAACTACTAGGCAACGCTTGGAAATTGAAAACCCTAACAAAATAATGCCACACAAAGCTTAAAAAAAAGCTAAAATACATTCTACATCAACTCACAGTACCATGATCACTCCTTCAACACACAAATTCACAACAAAACACATAAAATTACACAACCTTATCACTATCCTAACTTGTATTCATGAATTTTTAATAATGCAAAAGCTTCCAACCTTACTTACAGGTTGAGGCACACCATATATAGGCTCTCCAATTTAGTTAGGCTCGGTCCTAACTGCTCCATGGCCGCTTGAGGTTTCCAATAGGCCTTATTTGCAAAATTTTAGAGGTTCTAACACCTAGAAAGGTCTACAAAGGTCTTAAACCATCCTTGTAGCCAAACCTCAATCTATCAAATGGTCAACATGACCTTTACTAACACAAATCATGTTCTCAAATGCCTCTTAGGCACAAACTCAAAGAAATAGAAAGAGATTGCTACATTTGGCCTAAACAAATTGCCAATTCATAACCTTCTAGTCAACATTCCTAGATGAACCTAGGGGTGCTCCTGCACCATTCTCCCCCTTTGCATAGACATCAAGGAATGTGGGGAGAGATCAGAGATGGGTCAATACCCTACTTCTTGAATTGAGCTCCATCTACCCATGTATCCTCAGATTCATGTTTGTTCTTCCATTTGATAAGATGCTCCATCTACACCCTATGCCTTGTAGACTTCTTTAGTCTTGACTCCAAGATCCTCTTTGCTTGTAGCTTGTCTTGAGTAGGTAAGGCTATGTTGCTTACATCCTTGAAGATCTCCCTACTATTCTGATCCATGTCATTGACTATCCCCTTATATCTGATCAGATCAACTACATTGAACACTAGTGAAATCCCTAAATCTGTAGGTAACTCCACCTTGTATGCATTCTTCCCATATTTGGCTAACACCTTGCATGGTCCCACTCTTTTCATCTGCAATCTAGATTTGTTGAGGTGGACCATGACATAGTCTCCTACTACAAATTGCAAATCTTTTCTTGACATATCCACCTTATCTTTCAACTTTTGAGTAGCCTCGGTGACTCTTCTTTACCTACTCCTGAATCTCCTTCATGGTCTGAGTGAAATCTTCTGCATGTCCACTCCTATGCTCCATAGCTCCTAGATCTCTAAGCTCACATATACATTTTGGGTGCATTCCATACACAATTTCAAAAGGACTCTTCCCTGTGGTCTGGTTCACACTATCATTATATGCATACTCAGCCTGTGAGATAACCATTTCCCATGTCTATCCATACTCTTTAGCTAGGCATTTTAGAAGGTTACCTAACACCCTATTAACCACCTCTATTTGACCATCGGTCTGAGGATGGTAAGTTGATCCAAAAGATAGGTTGGTACCTAATCTGCTCCATAGAGTCTTCCAAAAGTGACTCATGAACTTCACATCCCTGTCCGACACAATGCTCAAAGGAAATCCATGGATCCTTACAATTTCCTTGAAGAAAAGGTGAGCAATATAGCTAGCATCATGAGTGGTCTTGCAAGGGATGAAGTGACTCATCTTGCTGAATCTATCTGCCACCACATAGACACTATCAAACCCTATCTTGGTCTTAGGGAGTCCTACCACAAAGTCCATGCTAACACACTCCCATGGTCTGTTAGGAATGGGTAGGGGTTGATATAAACCTGCATTAGTAGCTCCCCCATTGAATTTCATACATACTACACACTACTCCACATACCTCCTGACATCCCTTTACAACTTAGGCCAATAGTAGAACCTTTGCACTAGTTCCAATGTCTTGTTGATGCCAAAATGTCCACTAAGACTTCAATTATGCTTCTCCTGGATGAGGTTCTCTCTCATTGATCCTCTTGGAACACATAACTGATTCCCCTTGAATAACAATCCACTTGGCAATGTATACTCTAAGTATTGGCTATGAAAATGATTCTCAAAGTCAGAACATACCTTGTAGGCCTTCGAGAAGTCTTCATCTTCCCATAGAGATCCTTGAAAATCTCTATTCCAATGCTCTTGATCTGTATCTCTTGCACTGTTAGCAATATCCTACTTAGTGCATCTACTACCTTGTTCAACTATCCCTTCTTGTGGTTGATGGTGAAAGTAAAAGCTTGGACGTACTCCATCCATTTCAAATGTCTATTGCTCAACTTCTCTTCGGTGTTGATATAACTAGGTGCCTGATTGTCAGTAAAGACTACAAACTCTTTGGGTAGAAGGTAATGCCTCCACTTCCTAAGTGACTAAACTAAAGCATAAAGTTCTAGGTCATAGGTAGAATACTTCTTCTTAGCTTCATTGAGCTTTTCACTAAAGAAAGCTATAGGCCTGCCTTCTTGACTTAGCACTCCTCCTACTGCAACTCCAATAGCACCACATTCCACAGTAAACAACTTGTCAAAGCTAGGTAATAGAAGTATAGGTTGATTTTCCACTTCTTGTTTTAGTTTCTCAAAACCTTTCTCAGCTTTTTGAGTCCACTTAAACTTAGTCTTTAAACGACATTTGATGGTATCTAGGACTGGTGCACATATGCCACTAAAGTTCCTTATGAATTTCCTATTAAATTGAGCCAATCCATGTAAACTTCTTACCTTTGTCCCTGTGGTTGGTGTAGGCCAATTTAGGATAGAATCCACCTTGCTTGGATCCATCTTCAATGATGCTTGGGATACTACAAACCCCAAATACACAAGCTCTTGTTTAAAGAACTCACACTTCTCTAGGTTGATGGCTAACTTTTCTTCTTGCAATCTTCTAAGAACCAGCTCCACATGCTTCAGGTGTTCTTCTACTGTCTTGCTAAAGATGAGTATATCATCAAGATATACCACCACAAATATCCTTGTAAAATCCTTGAGCACTGCATTCATGAGCCTCATGAATGTGCTAGTGGCATTAGAGAGGCCAAATGGCATAACTCTCCACTCATACAACCCATCAGTTGTCTTAAATGTTGTCTTCCACTCATCTCCATCCTTGATTCTGATCTGATGGTATCCACTCTTGAGATCCAACTTGGCGAAGTACTAAGCTCCTTCAAGATAATCCATCAAGTCCTCAATCCTAGGAATAGGGAACCTATACCTAATTGTGGTTCTATTTATTGCTCTAGAATCAGTGCATAATCTCCACTTGCCTCCTTTCTTGGTTGCTAATACCAATGGTACTGCACATGGGCTGATGCTCTTCCTAATCAATCCTCGATCTAATAACTCCTGCACTTGTCTAGCTACCTCTAGGTTTTGATACGGTGCAAGCTTGTAGGCTGCTTTGTTTGGTAATGAATCTCCTGGTATGAAGTCAATCTGATGACTAATGGCTCTCTTTCAAGGTAAAGTTGTAGGTGCACCATCACTCACTATGTCCTTATACTTCTCAAGCAACTTTTGGACTGCTCTGAGTATGACTGTTTCTTTAGCCTTGTCTTCTTTGTTAGGTTGCAACATAACCACATATCCTTCACCCCCTTGATGTAAGTTGTTAAGGAACTCTTTACCACTACTTAACAAGACACTAGGTGTCTTTGATTGTCCTTCTTCCTCATCTGACAGTGACTACAATTTAAATGTCTTCCCATCCTTTTTGAAAGAAATGGTGTTCTCTTTCCCATCATACATGGCACTTCTGTCATACTGCCATGGTCTACCCAATAGTAGATGGCATGCATCCATGGGTAACACATCACAAATCAACTTATCCTTGTACCCTCCAATGGAGAAATCCACCGTTACTTGCTCATTGACAAGAACACTCTGCCCTTTGTTTAACCATGTTACTTTGTAAGGGTCAGTGTAGGGTACCTTCTCCAATTTCAGCTTCCTTACTGCCTCTTCTGAGATATTATCGGTAGACCCTGAGTCCACTATAACCTTACACACCTTTCCAAGCATTTTGCACCTTACCCTGAATAAGGCTCTCCTTTGCTTTGGTTCTTCCTTGACCGGTTGTCTAATCAAAACTCTCCTAAACATTAGATTCTCCCCCATTTTTGATTCAATGTGACTGACCTCTGGTGATTTAGTACTCATAGTGTCCTCTTGAGCATATGCCACTCTCTTCTCAGTATTTGATGAAGATGCTTTCTTCGGGCACCTATAAGTTGGATGTCCTACTTGACCACAATGGTAACACTTCATATTAGCAAAATATGAATTTCTCCTGCCTGCTCCTCTTCCTCTATTTGATCCTCCTTGATATCCTCTACCTCTTCCATAACCTCCTCTAGAAGGTATTTCACTTCCATGCTTTGTGAGTTTAGACTCTCCTTGGTTTCTTTGTTCATTTCCTCTACCATGGTAGCCACCTCTATGTCCTCTTTGATCTCTTTGATCTTTGCCTTTACCTCTACTCTTAGAAGCTTGATCATGTTTCCTCTTACTTCTTTCCTCAATCTTAATAGCTAATTGGTAACATTGGTGTACTATCTTAGGACTTAGCAGAGTCATCTCCTCTTGAATGTTCCACGTCAAGTCGTTAAGATACCTAGCCACCTTGAGACTTTCATCTTCTGAAACATTAGACCTCATACAAAGTTTTTGAAACTCCTCAGTGTAAGTGTTCAAATCTTGGTCTCTTTTCCTCAAGCTTTGTCTCTTCTTATGTAACTGAATCTCATAATCATCTGGTATGTATGCTTCTCTCACTTTTTCCATCATACCCTTCCAAGTTGAAATAGGCTTCTTTCCTTCCTTTTCCCTCTTTGTTTGAATGAATTTCCAACATGTCAAGGCAGATCCTCTCAATATTGATTTCACCACCTTCACCTTCTGTGCTTCAGTGACTCCATCACACTCAAAATGGTTTTCCATGCCTTCTATCCAATCCAAGACTAGATCAACTTCCAATTTGCCTCTGAACAGTGGTATGCATTCAAGTGCTTTCCCACTCAAAGCTTTCAATGCCTTCAAGAAAGGCTCCTCTTGTAGAATAGGGTCAGGTTCAGGGGTCTTGTCTTCCTTTGGAACCTCTTCACTCTTTGGTACCCTGCCCTCCAATCTATCACTGATCTCATCGGCCTTGATCTACACATTGCTCAATGCTTCCTCAAGTTGTGCTAGTCTTTCTCTCAATCTCCTATTGTGTTCCTCTTGATCTTCAACCATCTTTGCCAGCTCAATGTTTGTCACCATGGTTGTGGAACCACTAGATTCAAGTTCTGACATACAAGATTCTATAACAAATCTTTAACTTGCTCTGATACCAATCTGATAGGGTAGGGTTGGATGGAACAATCACTGTTCCATGCTCTGGATCTTTATTTGCAAGATCTCCTTGGTTTCTTACTTCACCACCTTAACCTTTAGGACCTTCTTCATGTTTAGGTACCCCTAGTTCTCCTGGCCAACCCCACTACCATCACAATTCAACCTACCAAGTCAATCTTGGTGCAATGCATCTAACTCTTCCTTAGCCCTTAATCTACCCTAAAGACTAACATTCTCCAAGAACTAAAGCTTAGACTTGCAAGGGTGTGGAGATTTTTCCATTGAATTCATTCCATCCTATTATGGCTTTGAAAGATCCACCTAACTCCATCTTTTCATTGCTTCCACCAAACCCTCATTTAGGGTTTAGAAAGCTACAAGCCTAGGAATTCCAAATTAGGCCTTCTTCTCAAGGAAACAAGTTAGAACTCTAAATTTATCAAAAGAAAATAGGATATTCTCTTGGGGTTCCTAGTCCTTGTGTCTATCCCTCAAAGATTCCAGAGGCCTTAATCCTCAACTATCCATACACAGCCATAACCCTCCATTTAGCAAATTAGGTCTTTTTTAACCCATTTCCTGACCACTCAGCAAACTGTCAATTTATCCTCCCTCCAAATGGACTGGTGAAGTCTCCTCCTTCATGCCAAGTCTTTGCAAGGCATCTATCTACCCTCTCCACACCATGAATTGATAGGGAATGCTCACCCCTGCAAGTCAAGTGCTCTATACATCTTGTCTTTCCTAGCCGGGCATTGTCAAGATCGCTTAGGAGAAGACTTCCACAGTGACTCCCTGACTCCTAACCACTCCTAACCCTATCATATTTATAGACATGGAGCCTAGTCACAATTCCCAAGGGCCTATACATGAATTATAGTGGGAATGTAAGTAAACCTCCATTCTTCTATGTCTCTCTATCAAATCAACAACTGGAAGAAACAAACTAACTACTAGGCAATGCTTGGAAATTGAACACCCTAACAAAATAATGCCACAAAAAGCTTAAAACATAGCTACACTACATTCTACATCAACTCACGGTGCCATGATCACTCCTTCAACACACAAATTCACAACAAAACACAAAAACTTACACAACCTTATCACTATCCTCACTTCTATTCATGAATTTTTAATAATGCAAAAGTTTCCAACCTTACTTATAGGTCGAGGCACACCATATATAGGTTCTCCAATTCAGTTAAGCTCGGTCCTAACTGCTCCATGGCCGCTTGAGGTTTCCAATAGGCCTTATTCACAAAATTTTAGAGGTTCTAACACCTAGAAAGTTCTACAAAGGTCTTAAACCATCCTTGTAGCAAAACCTCAATCTATCAAATGGTCAACATGACCTTTACTAACACAACTCATGTTCTCAAATTCCTCTTAGGCACAAACTCAAAGAAATAGAAAGAGATTGCTACATTTGGCCTAAACAAATTGCCAATTCATAACCTTCTAGTCAACATTCCTAGATGAACCTACGGGTGCTCTTGTACCACATTTCTTTTGTTAGATGTCATAGAAAGTCTCAAGGAATAGAGACAGGGCTATGTGAAGGAAAGTAGTAGTTAGTTTCTGTGGAGAAGTTTAAGTATAGACATACAAAAAGAAAATCAACTACCTTATGAAAAGAATAAACATAAGAAGGAGTATATATGAATGTTCTTTGCATCTGAGCTCACATACATACATATCTGCACATAGGGAAGAATGTTGCGTGCGTTGTGGAAAAGATGGGAAAAAATTATTTTTGTGGGTTTTCCCATGTGGGTGACTGTTGGTACCAATATTTCTTCATTTATGGCTTTCGTTTTGTGTTGATGGTTGCAATTCTCTAGCTTAGGCTATATTGTATCATTTATTGCCACTATTTTGTGTGAATGGTTGCAAAATATTTAATATCATGTGTTTTGTGTTGGTTTTTTCATCTAGCTTATTGTTGAAACAAAATAATATTTCATTTATGGTTTGCATGTGTGGACCTATCAATGTAGAAATCACAATGGGAGAAAATGAAATAGACATCACTTGGAACAGGCTGGCATGGCAATATGACTCATGTGCATCTGATTTCACATATCTACACAACTGCACATAGGGATGAATTTTGTTCATGGAGAAGTTCACAAATATACATATCTACACACAGGGAATGCAAAATAGAACAAAACAAAAGAAGGCCTACTCTCCACCCTACCATATTGGGTCATGGAGCCTGGTAGGCTCTCACCAAACCCCCAAGCAAGAACATACACTACCCACCACCTTGATGAATGGTGATATCAATGTTTCTTATTAGGCCTAATATAAACCCTATTATTGTAAGAAATCCCTTTTGAGGAGGAAAAAAATAACAACTATCTTCCAAAAATAATAAACATAGGGAGACTTATATGTTGTCTACATCTAATTTGACATAAATAGATATCTACACATAGGAAAAGAAAAATGAAACACAATAGAAGAAGCACATACTTTTTTGTGGCAATATATTTTGAAGCAACAGATTCCTCTATATGCATTGAACACATGCAATAGATAAATATGCGAGTGGAAAACAAAATGTACACCTATATATATATGTATGCGAAGGTAGATGCAAATATATAAGTATTGATGATTGCTACTTAACAACTTTAAAACCAGGAAGGCTAACAAAAATTTTGTCCAAAGTTCACACATATAGCCTATTGGCTAAAAGTTTCCATTTACAGGCAATCATTGCAAATAAATAAATACTATTTCATTTACGGTTTCCATGTACACATGATGGTTGCAAAGAAATAAAATAGACCAATAAAAACATTGTTTCATATATGCTTTCCATATAGTGCCAATGGCTACAATAATATTTAGAGTTCTAAAGTTACCAAAACAATTGAACAGTTTATGTTATTTTAAATAAGGCATTTTTTATTGTTGTTTTGTAGTTTTACTTGCTATGAAGATTGTGAGCCACCACAGCGATGAGTGTTTTTGCAAACAACATACATACATATGCACACCCAAAGTTGTCAATACATGTGAAAGAAATATGAATAAGTTTAAATGAACTTATATGTGTATGTTGGTTGGGCAAAGGAAACAAATATCACTTCATAGAAATTGTCATGGAAAAATTGTTTAATGTATGGGTTGCACATATTGGGATTGGTTGCAATAATACCTTGCATTTAAAACTTACCAGAGTAATTACGCAGTTTATGTTATTTTCAATAAGGATTTATTTAGTGCTAGGCTGTAGATTGAGCTGCAATACATATGCAACAAAAATTATAGCCAAGAACCATATGATATCCATATGCAACATGACATTATGATTAGACATGGAAAAGTAGTAGGGAGAAAAATTAAGAAGCATTAGATGCATATACAGACATACACACTCGCATATACAAATCCATCACAGAATATCTACACAAAACTCTATCAAGGTATTGTATGCATTGAGAACATTCAAAACAAGATCAGAATGACAAAAATCAAATGAAAAAAATCTATTACATCATGTATTTTAATCTTGTGTAATGAAATTTTTTAATAAGTTGGACTGAAGAAAATAGTCATCATTAAACATTACATAAAAAATATTATATCAAAAAAAAATTATATGCAACTCCAAGGAAATGGAAGATAAACAGATGTGATGTGCTTTTATGAATGCAAAGGTAGGACAACATTTAGTAGCCATGGATTCAAGGGATCCAACATTATAGATAAGAACGATTGTGGAGAGATAAGAGTATATGGCAATTTAAATAGACAAGAAGAAAATAGCTATATTGATATTACAAATAAGTCATAGATACCTATAAATATTGAATTCTACATGCATATATGCATAAAAATCCATTATAAATAGATATATCTACACACATATCTATCAAAATTTTGTATGCACTCAAAAATTTGAATTACATGCATATATATTTATGTATATGCATACGTAAATGTATACATGCATACAACCATTTCCACAAGTATATATAAGAACATTTGTACATACTGATACATGTGTTAGATAGGAAGAAATAACTATATAACCAAATAACATAAAATAAAATAAGGAACATACACTTAAACTGAAACAAAACTATAAGCGACATAAACAATAAAGAAGAAAACAAGTGTATCTTTTTTTGTTAAACATTATAAATTAAAATTAATGACCTTAATATATAACTAGTTAAACGAGCAACAAAGCAACAATAGGAGAAAGGAAATATCTTTTGATGTGACAAGAACTGGAAAGAAAGAAAAGGAAACAGATGTCCAGTCAACATAAACTATAGAAAATATCCAAAGTCACAATTAGGTGTGGTTATTTGGAATTCAAGGAAGTATGAAAACTATCTCTGGAGACTCTTGCACAATAGGGGAAATTGCAGACAAATCTGATAACAACAACTTGCAGTTAGCTTCAAAGTTAATTCTTGCAACTTTGACTATTGTTGTTTTAAGCCTTGTTTTTGAGTTATAGGTTTGAGTTT
The DNA here is from genome assembly GCA_007115665.2 of Sequoiadendron giganteum. Taxonomy (NCBI): domain Eukaryota; kingdom Viridiplantae; phylum Streptophyta; class Pinopsida; order Cupressales; family Cupressaceae; genus Sequoiadendron; species Sequoiadendron giganteum. Next base: position 570,474,691 of record CM021106.1, on the reverse strand, counting down.
TAATAAGAACAGTGAAAATGAATGAGGTGTAGGTGACACGTATGATAATAGAATCAATATTCATTACCGTAGAAGACACATATTGCAACATGTAAAGCTCTTTTGTTTACATCTACAATAAACTTGTTACAACCTTTTTAAAAGCAATAGCCCAAATCTCGCCCATGTGGTCTTCCATCTTTAGCTGCAATAAATATCGAAAGTCACAATAAGCTATTGTTGTTTGACATTTAGGGTAGAACCATGTATTTTGGGAAGACTCTTCACACTTTTTCTTGTATTGTCTGCCATTGGCCTACAAGGGAAATGCAACATCATAAAATGCATCAATTTTTATATATTTTACTATTTCCTTTAGAGTAGCTTGCAAATTTTTTGGTAATCCAAGGTCGTGATCCAAGATATATACAATAGTGACTCTCCCATTTTTCAAAGAAACCTTTTGAGGGACTTTCCGATGGAGCTCAAGGATAGGTGGCTCAATATGTCCTTGTTGGGTCAAGGGTTATGCTTCTGGGATGTCAGGATTTATGTATAGAAGAGTCCCTACGGTTGTGTTCAAAACTATTCCATTGAAATACTCAACACACACATTTTTAATAGCAAGGATGACAAATGAACCAAGGGTGTACAACCTTTCCCGCTCGTCATCCTTTGCTTCCCAATTTCAGCCCCACAAATTAACATCAATGCAAAATGATGACAAATCATTAAGTTTAACAACCCTATGAGTTGTTTTAGACTGATCCTTTCTTTTTATAGTTGATACCTTTCCCACATACACCACAGTCCAAATAATATCAATCAAATTGTTATTGCTGTAATTTATAATTTCATTTATTGGGATGAATTTAAATACTTTCTCTAGCACAAGGGGCTCATCATGACAAAATTTCAACATTGAGTTTTGATCCAAAATGATTTCCATGTGGCTACTCAACTTATTAAATTTTCTATCTACTTGTCTCACCATGCCTTTTGACACATAATAAGTATGACCCACCTCAGCCCTATCATAATGAACTTCTGCTATGTCATTGAAGCAAGTGATTCATATTTTTGTTCCGTCACTATCAATAATGTCAAAGCTGAATACTTGGCCCTCACATCCATTTTTGATGTAATAGTGCATATCCCTTTTTGCTGTTACCTGACCTTTTATTGTCCATTTGGTTTGGTAAACATTCAGCCCTTTAACATGGCTGATATTTGTAGGAGAATTATGTTGTCGTGGGGATGTATTAATCCCAAATGTTGAGGCTCTTTTTGATAGGGGGGGCGACTCACAACCAACTATTTGTTCTTCTTGATCTCTAAACAAATATCTAGGTTTTCCAATTAGCTGGAAATCTGACATTTTCACATCTAAGGACAATATGACAATCACCTTGGAATAAAAAAACATCGAGTACTTAAAAAGGTGGTCCCCACAAACAAGAAAGCATAAAATAACAAGTATAAGTAGTGCGGAACAATATCTATCCTTGATTCCTGTAGCTTCCTACACAAATAGTTTGTCAAGCACAATATGGAACCTATTTTCAATGGCCCTATAAACAAAAGGTCATTGTGTTTTGTAGGAAAATTCCCTATTTGCATGTGGGTTCCATCAAAAAGGATGAATTTGTAGCGGTCAACTAGGCTTTGATCACATCCTATTTTTTGAAAAGACACTAGTTGGAGAAGCAGAGATGGGATAGAATCTATAGCATCAATATATTGTATCACATGTGTTGTCAAGGCTGGATGTACATTTTTATCCTACAAGGAGGTTTCACTCAGCAAAGTGGAAGCAATGAGATATTCATTGTTGTGACACAAGTCTAGAAGCAAATAGAAATGTTGACACATTTGAAAAATGTAACATTTTTTCCCCTAACACATAGGTGACTCCCAAATGGGAAACAAATTGAAAGGAAAAGAAAAGATAAAGAGTTTGAATATAAATTAGTTAGAATATATATCACAAAAACTATTAATTCAAATGAAGCATATTCATAGTTCACTCGTCACACATGGCAAAGTGTCAATTTAATTGTCAGCAACAAAAAAAAAACAAGGAACAGACTTACAAGACTGGTGCTTGAGGATTGTTCATCAGCCTGGGTAGAGCCAAAGTCCACCGAAATTATTGGGGATGCTCTTTTAAAAGATGAGAGATGAAACACTGATAGATGACTACAAGCTCTATGACTTTAAAACACAACATGATCTCTCAATTTTTTTGCAAAGACATCAAGAATATGATAGCAAAGGATTAATAACAAATAGGGGTTCAATGATTCATATAACACTTAATATACAATTTATTATTCCATCTTTTTTGTTCCATTTTTTCAATCGTTGAATATTTTTTCTACAAACATCAACAATATGAGGAAAAATAAATAATTAGGAAAAAGGCTTCAATGTTCTATATAATAGTTAATATACAATATATCATTCAAAGAATGCCCTGTCAAGATTCAAACAAATAAAAACTATTCTCATAAAATAATAATATCAGGAAGAGGGTGTATGTACATTGTTTACATCTACTTTGACATACATACATATCCACACAAAGGAAAATTTAATATTGTTCCATAATATGGTTTCCGTTATGTGCCAATTGTTACAATGCAATAAAATAGTGTGTGTGGTTTTCCATAACGCATTGTTAATTATTGTTCTCTAGCTTTGGCTACATCGTTTCATTTTTGATACATGATAAAATATTAAATGTTATGGAGTTTATGTTGTTATCGAAAAGGAATTATTGACTATCATTTCCACTCATTTTATTTCCCCCATGTGCACAGATCTACATATGTGATATTAGATTCAAGAAAAATTATTATATAACACTTAAAATACACCTTATGATTCTAAGGATATGCTAATAGAATAAAGATAGGGATCACTATGTATCAATGTTCTTTGCATCCACTATGACATACATACTTTCATGCACATAAGGGAAATACATTGTCCATTAGTACGATCAAATGTTTGCACAATTTTCAACAAGGCATTGTTGGCTGTCATTCTGTGGCTTTACCGACTATCACAACTATGAGTAAGGAGAGGAAGCTTATGTGAATTTGCAAGTTTGATCATGCATTGTCAAGCTACTATCCAACTGGGAGGATGTTTTTTTTTTAATTTCTTTGCATGGGATAATAGTTTGAAAAGCAATACAAAAGTGTCAACTGTGATAATTTATTGCCCATTTTTTGCAGATGCTAAAGAAAGCAAGGAGAAAAGAGAAAGCAAGAAGGAAGAGGTACACTTGAACTAAGAAAGAGGAGGTGCAATTTGAAAAAACCCTTTGTATTTCTATTTGTTCTCATATATACTTATGGGCATGGTTGTATCCATGCATACATCTACATATACATATACAAAAACATGTATGCATGTACTTCAATGTCCTTAGTGCATACAACATCTTGATATAGTTGTGTGTAGGAAAATGTGTTTGTAATTCATTTGTATGTGTGAGTGTGTATGTGTGTCCATGCATTTTCTATATGTATCTTTCAAAATATGCATCTATGTATATATAGTTATGTCCAGTTTTCAATACATGAATATAGTTATTTTCTTCTTGTATGTCTAAATTACCACATACTCTTATATCTCCAAAATTTATATTCACTATTTTGAATGTCTATATGTATCTATGGTTTTGTATGGGCCTATATGCATTTTCCACATGTATTGTTATAGTCGCAGCTCAACAATCACCAATGCCCTATGGAAAATAGTGCATATTGTCACTGCAGGCCACACAAAGACAACCAACAATACTATACTAAGAAGAGCATGAATTTTTTTATTAATTTTCAAACGTTTCCTTTAGGCACAAACCATACAACAAACACTAAAGTATAAATCTTTCTTTTGTTGTGTTTCATTGTTCTTTTCTTGTGTCAAAATATGTATGTATGCAAAATAAGATGTAGACAACATTCATATAAAATCATGACTTGTTTATCGTTTTTCTAGGAGAGTTGTTATTTATTTCATCCTCAAGAGGAATTATTGCAATAATAGGCTTCATATTAAGCATAATAAGAAACATTGCTTGCCACATACAATGTGCTGAAAAACTTTTTGAAGTTAGGAAAATAGCATAAACTGTTTTATTACTTCAGCTCTGGCTATATTGTTTCTTATTTGATTCGTAATGCAATAGTAAATGTTATAGAATTTAGGATGTTTCCCATAATTAATTTTCAACTGTTGGTCTATAGATTTGGATATATTGTTTCCTTTCTGATTAGATTCTATTGAAAAATAAAATTTATTAGGTTGTTGTTGAAACTAATATTGTTTTTATTTAAGGATTGAATGTGTATGTATGTATATGCATTTTCTACATGTATATTTGAGGTTATGCATATAAATTATGAATATTTGAGATACTTATGTGTCCTTCACCATTTTTGTTTTCTAGGAATTTTGGAGCAACCTATGCACTACAAAGAAATGGTTCCAATTTTCAGATGTGTCAACATTGCCATGTGCTTTCTTCTTTATATCTAGCAAAAATATAATGTTATTTTCTTCTTGCTACATCACCTTATCAAAAACCAAATAGAATAGCCTATTCAATAGCCTCTTATTGAAAATCAAATAGTGCACCCTAACCTATAGAACAACAATCACCAATGTCCAATGGAATCAATGTTGTTTGCATCTACTATAACATACATACTTATTTGTGCATAGGAGCCATACATTGTCCATCACTTCGATCGATAGTGCCATTACCAAGACTATTGTATTGGTTTTGGAAAGCGAGAAGAGGTGCATTTGAAGGAAGCAGGTAGAGCTGTGGGTGGAGGTGCATATTGGAAAAACCCTTTCTAGAGTATTTGAAAAATAGTTCATCTTATTTTCTATAGGCCATTGTTTATTGCTATTCTCTATCTTAGCTTATATTGTTTTATTTATGCTCTTTGTGTAGCCATGATGGTTGGAAGGAAATATTGTTTGTTTTTGCATTGGATTGCTGCTATGAACTATTGTGTTTTGTGGGTTTTTCCATCTGAGTCATTGTTGAAAGCAACATCGTATCAAAAACAATTTATGTTATTTTCCATAGGCCATTGTTCATTGTAGTTCTCTAGCTTAGGGTATATTGTTTCATTTATTGACTCAGTATAGCCGCGATAGTTGGAAGGAAATACTTTTTTTTTTTTGTGTTGGATTGTTACTATGAATTACCGTGTTTTGTGAATTGTTGTGTTTCTATGGGTTTTTGAATCTGGGTAACTATTGAGACCAATATAGTTTCATTTATGGTTTGGATTTTGTGAAAAAGGTTTTCAATGGGTTTGTCATTGTTAGATTTTGATTATTGTATGGTTTCCATGTACTGGCAATGGCTGTAAGTAACACCTGCCATTTAAATCCTCAAAAAACATAGCGAATGTATGTGCAATTTTCAACAAGGCAAGCTTCTGTGAACATGCAAGTGCAATTATCTGTTATGAAATTTATGTGAAGATGGTTGGAGCCTATTTTGTGTATTTTGCATGGCACAATCATTGCAAAATAAATAATTTAATTTTGCAAATATTGGTGCACATTTTGTTTTGCAAGAACATATGTAGGCATTGCATGCCCTGGCTACATTTGTAGAAATTTATTGCACAAATATATATAGACACAAAAAGCATATGTGGGAATGTAATGATATAAATTTTATGTTAATTTCCATAGGGCATTTCTGGTTTGCATGTGGTGCTAATGGTTGCAAGGGAAACACTGGTGAACAATACCATATACAAATTTGGATGTATGTCATAGTAGTTGCGAACAACATTGATACATACTGAAACATTGTTGGAATAATAATCTATATTTGAAGTGTTACATCAAACATTAGTGCCACCATCTCTGTATAACTTCTTCCTTTAATAACTTCTAAGAGCTTTTCAACATATTGTATGTGGAAATTTTTTTCTTATTACGCTTACTATAAAGCTGAGTATAGATGAATGTTGTCTACATCTAATTTTATATGTGCATACATATGTGAACACAAGAAAATAAAAAATGAAACACTACATCAGATGGAAAAACCTGTAGAGCACAAAAATTCATTGTAACAAACCCATCCAAAACCATCGCCTCGAAAGGTGAAGCATAAATCAAACAATATTTCTTGCAACAAGCAATATAGTATTCTATAGAGTACAATCAACAATGCGTATATATGTGCATATAATTTCATATATATGTAGATGTTAAAATCTACATTTTGTTAGAAAAACCTTCAACACACACACTCTTAGTATTGTTAATATTTTAAGACAAATAAAATAATCAACATATCTACGAAATACTCCAACATGCTTGATAAAAAAAATAACAAACTAAACTAATTGAAAGCATAAAAGAATATTGGATACCTATTCCATATTGGATTGGTGCACCCTTGACATGTAAAGGAGCCTTTTTCCAATCCTTGATAAGCCTTAAGATGATGATAGATAAAGAGATACAAGATGAACTTAGATTCCTATAGTAAGAATGCTCAAATTGTAGATGGAAATGAAGGAGAAAAGCCTTGAATTTATAGGTAAGATTGAGAGAAGAAAGGAAAAGTGGAGAAATGTGGGACTAATCCTCAACCAATAGATTCATGCCACTTGTCAAGATGTGAGAGGATGAAGGGTGAGCACATTTTATTCTTTGTTCAACTAAATGCTTATTAGGCGAGTTTGAAATTTGAAAATAGCGTTAAATGCATATGGTTGAGAGTTTTGCAGGGGAAATTTGTTTGGACAAAAAAGTCAAACAAATGGACTTAATGAGGGCATATTCCTTGGGAGTATGCTTTGTGAGGAAAATAAAGTTTTAATAAATCAAGATAAATGATTTATTGTGCAAGTGGGAAAAGCTAGAGGATGAGACATAGATTAGAGTTAGCATTAATTAGGGATTTGATTAATTATGCTGATGATTAGTAGACATGACATTTGATTTAGATTTTTGAATTTGTTTAAATAAAATGAGAAGAAAATGATTTTAGATTTGGTTTAAATAAAGATTTAATTTATTTAAAAGAGGATGATGTTAGTGATTTCAATTAAATAAATTTGATATATTTAATTAAATGAAGAAATTTCAGAAGTTAATTAAATAAGATTGATTCAATTAATTAAAGGGGAAATTTAGGATTGATTTATGATTTAATTAAATAAAATTGATTCATTTAATTAAAGATGAACACTGAGGAATACTAGATGTGTGATTGTTAATTTTGCATGTCTACATTTTTCCCCTCTTTGAAGCAATGTACTTGTTGTATTGGTTCAAAAAATGATGCCGCCAACATCAAAATTAAAAAAAATCTGATTTTTTTGGATGCCCCAGTGGAAAGAAGTACGTTGGTACATTGCCCCCTCGAGAGATTGAGAAAAAAGTTCAATTTGAGGGCTGATCTTGTGACAAATAAGTTCAAAATGGATGTATGGAGAGTTAGGCTAACAAATCTATATGATAATGATAATGCAAATGAGATGTTTTTAAGATGCTTAGAATAACAAATCTATATTATCCTAAAAAACTTAAATGATTATGCAATGCATGCGAGATGGATGAGATCCATGATATTGTCCTATGATCATATGACGTGATTATGCAGGATGAGAGTGTGGATGCAGGATGGATGCATTGATGAAATGATACTATGTTAGCATGCATGAGGATAGAAGAATGAAAGGGATCAACCTTTGAATCCAAGAAGATGCAGAACTCCAACAAGTCTATTAGTCATCGAGAATTTATTAGATATGATGATGAATGATGATGATGTATTGCTTATCCAAGGATGGGATAAATAAAGAGCATAACCTTCTTTATTTTTGATAACACACATACGTGCGATGCATCAAGGTATAAAGAACTAGGATGGTATTGCACCTAGTGTGATGGACTTTGACTTGACAATTAGATAGGATTACTCTTGTTCACACCTAGCATACTGAACCTTATTCAGAGTGCAGTTCAAATATTCTAAACATCTCAGACCAAAACATAGAAAAGAAAGCCTTCTTATGTAGTCAACAAGACATCTAGAACACCATCCCTACAAACCAAACAAAGCATGCATGACGAAGATATTTTAGAAGAATATCCAACAAGAACAATAGATAAAAAGATAATGATCGTTTCCCCATTCCTTTCTCTCTAAACATTTATGTTTAGACATCATTGAGAGGTCATTAGAATGAGCGCAATAAAATAAATCGAAAGAAAAGATAAAGTAAACAAACAAGGTAATGTTCTTCATACCGCTAGCCAAGACTAAACTACAGTGATGCCTGATTCTGATGTCCATCATAGGAAGGATGCATCCTAGGAAATGTTTTGATCAAGTGATGATGAGATTTTGATTGGATGATAAGCTATTGATACTCTAAGTTGACCAACTTGTTGACTTACTGACCTAGACTTGAGACTTTGACGATTAGGCTTTTACCTTTAAACTTGCTAGAATTGCTTCTGACTGACTTACCAAAGGATGAAGATGATGATTGATTTATTATGAATAGTGATTATTGCGGGTGAAAGCGAGATGAGATGGATGCACGATTTTGGTTTTTTTTTTCAAATATTTGGATGTTTTTGGTGTTTTTCAAGAAATATTTCGAAGCTGTTTTGATTTTTGGTTTTTTCAATTTTTTTGGATTTTCAAGATTTGACCAAGACACTAACTTAAAGACCTATCTAAGGGGTCTCGGGATCTGATCAATAGATTAGCCTTGCCTACGTTATATACACAGAGACCATGTAGTTCGACTGACAACAAAATTTATTACTAATGAGATAGATGGGCAAACAGATTTCCATTGCAATGGATGCCTAAAGGACTGACCTAAAATGTCTCGAGGGATGATCAAAGATCAACCTTGCCTATGTTTAAGCTCAGAGATGACGTAGTTTGGTTGGATGACTCTATTATTTATTTTTTAGACTTTTGACATTTTTTGATTGTGATATGACTTGGATGTTTTTTTATTTTTTATTTTTCTAATGTTTTTAAATTTTGGATGGATTTTCTAAATGTTTTTGGATTTTTGATGGATTTTCTAAATTTTTTTGGACTTTTGATGGATTTTTGAATGTTTTTAGATTTTTTATTTTCTGATGTTTTTGTGTTTTTGATGGATTTTTGAAATTTTTTGGATTTTTTACTTTTTGATGTTTTTGGATTTTGAAGAAAGATCACAAGAATATACATGAATTCGATCTGATGCAAGTACAGGAACATGCCCCTAGCGTGATGTTATAGACTACTTCGATGCAAGCTAGAAAAAATGGCCTTAGGAATATGTCAAGTAGTACTAGGGTGGAACATGATACAAACACAAGATCAAGCTATGGTATGGATTCCAACGAATGCTAGAAGGATAGATGTAATGTAATGGATAAGTGAGTCATGAAGATCTTGGTGGATGGAGACTGCTTTATTTATGCTTGGCGCCTGTTTTCCAAGTTTTCACCAAGGTACTTGTCCAGAGCGCCACTGAAGTGGTTTTTAGTAGAGGAATATTTGTTTCTTTTTACTGTTTTCAATTCTTTTTCTGATTTTTTTTTGGATTGTTATATTTTTGGATTTTTTTGTTGTCACCAAGATGCCTGTTTACCAAGTTTTCATCAGGGTGACCATTTTTTTGGATATTTTCTATTTTTTTTGTATTTTTTGGTTCTATACCTTGAAATATTTTAGGCGTAATTTTTTTTGAAATGGGAGTTGTTCATGGGCTCCTACAGAGGCTCGCCTTTTGGTGTTGATAACTGATATTTCCTTGATTTATAGCTTGTCATGATGAAAAAAGGTCCCAGCTAGTTAGGCTCAAATTTCCCTTGTCTTGTTGAGTTTTGCATGTTCTTCTAGTTCTCCTTTAGCACAAGTTTTCTGACTTGAAAAGTCTGCCTCCTGATCTTCTTATTATAACTCTGGTTAAGTCATTTTTAATATACCTGTAGATGGTTTAGGGAATCCATACATTGTTCATCCAGTAACTCCAACTCATTCAGTCGTGAGACCCTATATTCTTCATATGTGATGAGGTTTTGTAGTGATATTCTCAGGGATGGAAGCTCGATCTCGATGGGTAAGATGGATTTTCATCCATAAACCAAGGAGAATGGGGTGACACCTATTGGTGTGCAGATACTAGTGTGATAGGCCCATAAGGTAGGATTTAGTTGTGGATGTCAGTCACGACTAGTATCATTGACTATTTTCTTAAGGATTTTTAAGATGTCTGCTTGGACACTACCTTGGGGATAGTACAAAGTGGAAAAGTGATGTTGGATATTGAATATTTCACATAAGTCACAAACATCCTGGTTTTTGAAAGGTGTCCCATTATCTGAGATAATGGCTTGGGGGACACCATACCAGCAAATGAGGTAGTTCAAGATGAGCTTGGATATCTTCTTTCTCATTATGTAGGTCATGGAAATGACTTCGACCCACTTTGTAAAGTACTATGTGGTGGTGATGATGAATTTGTGGCCATTGGATGAAGTGGGTGTGATTTTTCCAATGAGATCGAGCCCCCATTGTGAAAAGGGCCAAGGTGTAATGATAAGATGAAGTTCCTGAGTTGGTGCATGGATGAGGTCCCCATGGTGTTGATACTACAAACATCTTCTAACGAAGTCATGTGTGTTCCTCTCTATTGTTGGCCAGTAGTATTTGGTCCTCAACAATTTCTTAGCCAAAGTCATACTGCTTGAGTGCGAACCACAAATGCCATTATGTACCTCGGTTAAAGTAGTCATGGCTTCCTTAGTATTCATGCAATGCAATAGGGTTCCTTCGATGCTCCTATGGTAGAGGGTTTCTCCTAGGATGACAAAGCGGATTGAATTCTTGACGAAGGTTGTTTAAGGTTCGGGGTTATATCAGCAGGCAAGACTCCTATTCTTAAGTAACTGTAATGTCATGGTACGAAGGATCACTGGAACCAACGAGTTCACACACAAATTCAGACTCTAATACCTCAAATTCTGGTACGAGAAGAGGCTCTACTAGGAATTCTTTCTTTGGAACATTTTGCGAGATTTCCAAGAGTGATCCAATTGTAGCCGTTATGTCTACTACTCTGTTGTTTGCTCTAGGTAGTTGTTCAAATGTGATATCAATGAATGACTCTTTGAGGTTCTCGACCAACTTCTTATATGGAGTCACTTTATCATCCTTTATCCGATATTCATTATTTACTTGATTGATTATGAGTTGAGAGTCCTCATATAGCTTTAGATCCATAATCTGCCATTGTATTGCAATCCTTAAGCCTATGATGAGAGCCTCATACTCTGCTATGTTATTTGTTCATGGGAATGACAACTTGTAAGATTTGGGTATGGAGTCTCCTTGGGGAGTTATAAATAAAGTTCCTACTCCTGACTTGTGTTGCATGTAAGGTCCATCAAAGTACATCTTCCAGTGGTCTGCAACACTTAGGCTAAAAATTGGTTTGTCAAGGAATTCTGAAATGAGTGGGTTTTCTGCATATATAGGATCCTCTGCTAGTTGATCTGCAATCGCCTTTCCCTTGATGGCCTTGCACTCCACATATTTAATGTCGTGTTCTGTCAATATCATGACCCACTTGGTTGTGCACCCCATCAGGGTGGATTTAGAAAACAGGTACTTGAGTGGATCTATCTTCGTAATTAGCTTGATTTGATGAGCCAATAAGTAGTGTCTGAATTTTTGAGCTGTAAATATAATTTCTAGACAAGATTTTTCAATAGGAGTATAGCTTAGCTCATGTCCCACCATGGTCCTGTTGATATAGGATATTTATCTTTCCCTACTATTTTCATCATGCTGAGCTAAGAGTGCACTGAGATTTGTCGATGTTGCTGAGATGTATAGCATCAGTGGTATTCCTAGGATTGGCAAAATCAAAACTAGTCGCGTGAGTAAGTATTCTTTGAATTTTTTAAATGCCTAGTCGCATTTTTCATCCCATTTGTATGCTACCCCCTTGTGGAGTAGATGAGAGTATGGGATATGTTTATCTTCTAGTTGTGCTATGAATCTATGGATGGAGTAAAGCCTGCCTTGTAGACATCTCAACTGTTTTAGTGTCTTGGGTGCTTCCATATCGAGGATCACCTTGACTTTGGTAGGATCTACCTCTATTCCTCTCATTGACATTATATATCCTAGGATCTTGCCTGATTGCACCCCAAAGACGCATTTCTTTGGATTGAGACAAACCTTATATTTTTCCAATCTATCACAAATAGAGCGCAAGGCTGCTATGTGGTCCTATATTTTTTTGGATTTAGCCAATATTTCATCTATGTATTCTTTCATTATCTTATGAATCATGTCGTGAAAGATCAGTGTCATGGCTCTTTGGTATGTTTCCCCTACATTATTTAACCCGAAAGACATCATGTTCCAGCAGTAGGTCTCCCACGGATATGTGAACGTTGTCTTGTGTTGATTTTCCTTTGCTATCATGATTTGATTATATCTGGAAAACCCATCCATTAGTGATAGCATTTCGTGTCTGGCCATCATATCCACTATCATGTCAATGTTTGGTAGTGGAGATTCATCATTAGGACACGCTTTATTTAAGTCTCTAAAGTCAGTGCAGATGCGGATGCCCCAATTTGGCTTTGAAACAAGTACAAGATTTGACACCCATTCAAGATAATCAATTGGCCTTATGAATCCTGCATCCAAGAGCTTCTGCAATTCCAATTTGACTAACAAGGCTATATGGGGGTGCATCTTTCTCAACTTCTATTTTACTGGCTTTCCCCCTAGATAGATAGCTAAGTGATGAACCACGACTTTCGAATCGAGACCTGACATGTCAGCATAGGTCCATGCAAAGTTCACTTTTCTTTCTTTTAAGAATGCAGCCCAAAGTTCTTGTTCTTCCATGAGAAGTGACTCAGCATAGAAGGTTATGTGTGGTACCTCCTCTGTGCCCAAGTTGATAGGCTTGCATTGTTTTGCTAGGACAACTGATTTTTCCTGATGTAGTGTAGTAAGGGGAAGATTGAATCCTTCATCCTTCAGCACCTCAGAGAGGTTTTCACCATTGGATGCATCCTTTTTTTATTCTATTTTATGGTTAGAGAGTGCCACAATGTGGTTTTCACTAAATGACCTTGAGATTATTTTCAATTGTTCACTTTTGTGACTGAAGGACTCAATTGTCTCCCTGTAATAGGCCTGTGTGTCTAGTGTGATGTCAAATCCCGCCTTATGATCTCCACATGGTACTGTATCCCTTAGTCCCATGAATTCTGAGAGTGCCTCATCATTTTTGAACATGTCTAGAATTGGTGGCCCTCATTGGTCATAATCGATGAGTTGGGGGTAAACCAAGTTTATTTTGTGAGTTTGGTGGTCTAACTCAAAGGATAAGGTACTAATCATGAGTAGGGAGAAGTCTTCAAAAAGCATGGGTAAGTCGGTTATGGTATCCTCATCATCACTATTACTAGAAAACATCTATTATATCAAAGGTGAAGTTGTCTAGGAATAGACCTTGTGGATACTGGTAACCGTAGGGCAATTGCTGATAACTAAGGGGGAGTCCTAACTACGTTAATTGGGGGACCTCGGCCACAGATGGTTATACTTGGAGGGGTACACCCAAGGCCAATATTTTTCATGCATTTTTCAACAATGATGGTTTCCAATAGGCCATTTTTATTCCTTCCAAGGCTTTCATTTCTATTGTAGCCCATACCAAGCACCATTTGTAGCACCTTGATTCATTCATCCATGGGAAGATTAGGAACAAGCCTTTCATCTTGGTATAGCGAGCTTGAAATGTCTCTTTCATCCATGGCTTCTTGATATAGATCCTCCCAACATCGGAATCTAGAAGGGTCTATCGTGAAAGTGTGAGAGGGTGTTTTAGCTGGTTAAGGTTTCCCATGCGACCTAGGAGATTGAGGTAACTCTCCTACGATAAAAGAATTCTTCTTCATTCTGTATTCCCCACACCCATTGTCCTGGATCATGAGCTTAATGTCAGATATGTTGGGAATGGAGGGTGTCTTTGTCCCAAAAGTGGAGGCGAGGTTGGATGGGTCAATATATGAAGTTGAAGGGCCTTCATCATTCTTTGGGACTTGGGGAGATTTATAAAACTTGGCTTCTAGATTCTTATAATAGGTGAAGGGTTCAGCATCACCATGAATTGTGACCTCTTCATTTTGGAATGAAAATTTGATGCATTGGTGGAATGTTGAGGCAACCACCTTCATCCCATAGATCCATGGGCATCATAGGAGGATATTGTAGGGAAAATCAAGGTCGAGGACCTGACATATGGTTTCCATAGTAGCTAGCCCTACTTGGATTTGGAGTTTGATAGTGCCTTGAGACACTCTTTCCTGGTCATCATACGCTCTGATTGTAATGCCTTTGTCCTTCTTAATGGAATCCTTAGATATTCCTAGATTCCTTATGAGATTTAGTGAAAAAAAATTGAGGCCTACACCTCCATCTACCAAGACCCTTTTGACCTTACTTTTGTGAACCAAGACTTCAAGGTGTAACACACAGTTGTGAGATGGCTAGGTGGGGAAGTCTTGATTGGAAAAGGTGAGGAGATTCAGAATGGTAATGTTACCGACCATAGCTTGAAATTACTTTGTATCAAGGTTGGTGGAGATAGTGGATGAATCCAATTCTTCCTCAAGGATTTCTCTATGGGTGGCTGAAATCTTTAGTAACAGCACGATGGAGATTTGAGTAGGGGTTATTTTTAACTAGTCAAGGAAATTATAACCATTAGGGGTGGATTTTGAGGTGTAGGTCCTAGATGGCTGTGATGCCCTGACAATAGTGACCTTATCGCCACGTGTGGTGACTCCACAATCAGCGTTGGCTCCCTTAATGCTAACAAAAATGACCATTTCATCCAAGGAGGTGACAATTTTTTCATACACATGATTTAAATTTCTATAGTTTTGCTTCGCTTTGTTGTTTCCCTTATTGTGATCGGGCATTGGATTCGTGTATATTTTCAGATCTTGGTTACCAGCCAGTTGCTCAACATTTATGATTTTTTCGTCAATGAGATCCTGGATGATGTTATTCAATTTCATGCAATTCACGGTCATATGTCCCTTGAGCTTGTGATAATCATAGAGGAAATTTTCGTTGCACCAGGGTTGTTTCACCTGGGGTTCATTGTAATTATCATGAGTGAGGACCTTGCTGAGGTTCTCACTAACCAAAATTTTCATGATGGATTCAATTGGCTCCCCAAGGGCTCTAAATTTCCACTTGGGGGGATGCTTGTTTCATAGAGGTGGTCCTCTTTGATTATTAAGATTATTGATCTAGTTGTGGGGTGGTTGCTAGCTTACCACATTGGCTTGCATGTTATTGTGATTATTGTTCTGCGGTTGATGATGATGTGTTTGATTATTTTTCTTAGGAGCACTGATGATGACCTTGGCATCGACCACTCTATCATTGGTGGCATTTTTGTTCTTTGCCCATGTGCGAGGTTTATTATTGTACTTGGTAGATGGGCGACTATCTTGATGTTCAGGATAGGTAGGTATTCCCCCTTGTGTGAAAATGCCTCTTTGAATGTTAAGCGCTTTATAGATCAACTAGTCCTATTTGGTGATGCATTGCATCTTTAGGTAGAATGCCAAGGTCTTGTCCAGATTTGCAATGATGGTGCAGATTTTTTGTTCCTCTAGCATGGTCTATTTGCTTCGATTGGCCTTGGATTGCCATCATTGTAGGAAGGAGGCAAATGATTCCCCCTTTCCTTGTTTGAGTTTTGATAATACCTCTAGACTAACATCTACGGTAATGTTGAATGCATAGTTCTAGAGGAATGAATCTTTGATTTCTTTGAATATTTTGATGCCAATAGCTAGATGAGAAAACCATTCCATAGCGACATCAACCAAGCTTTGAGGGAACAACCGCATTAGATATGTGTCATTGTACTCGACTTCCATTCAATGTACCTAGAATTCCTTGATGTGATCTTCAGGGTTTCCCAATCCATAGTATTTGTTAAATTTGGAGATTTTAAATCCCTTGGGGAATGGTATCGTTGCCAAGATCCTATCGAATGGATAGGGACACAAATTGTTGGGTTTCCTTGTTATATTTCCTGATTGAAGATCAACCACTTGTTGTGATAGTAGTTTATTTTGTGTTGTCACATCATCTTGTGGATCAGGAGGTGGGGTGAAAATGTTTTTGAGGTCTTGGATTGATGGGTGGGATATTGGTATGAGTTTTTTGCAAGCTTTGTTGAGCGAGTAATGCTTGCATTTGTTGTTGAGCCAACAATGCTTGTTCTTGGTTGTGTTGTTTTTGGTCATGTTTCTATTCTGCCAAAAATGCTTGTTGTTGGTCATATTGTTATTGTACTTGATAGTCTTGCAAGGCTTGTTGATATGCTTCTTGCTACGCTTTCAATTGTGCCTGGTACTGTGCTTGCGCTTGTGCATGCTAAGCTTGAAACTGGGCATGTTCTTGAGCATGCACTTGTTGGACTTCTTGTGCAATTTGAACAACTTGTGCGACTTATGTAGCTTGTGAGGCTTGAGCTGCTTGCGTAACTTGGGCAGCTTGTTATTGCTGTAGTAAGGCTTGGGCTTGTGCAGCCTGATGTGCCTGGTGCTTGCTGAGTAGCTAGCTTTGCAGCTTGTTGATTTTGGAGTTCCTTTTGATGGGCAACTTGTTGATTAGCTTGCAACATGATGGTGAATGAATTTTTCATGTTGTGTTTTGGTTGTGGTGGCAGTGGTTTGGGAAGGGTGTGGTCCATTGTGATGAGTGAAATGGTCATGTTGATAATTAGGCTTCTAGTTGTGGATGGTGTGATCAAGATGATTGATCCTTGAGACACTTGAGGAAGTGGATGTGTTGACCATTGGGGTTGCTTGGATGGTCATGATTTGTTATTGTGATATCAATGGCAAGACAAGAGGATTTGATAGGGTGTTCTAATTTGATTGATTAATGGCAAGTAGAGGAGGAAAACCCAACCCAAGGGGTGATGTGGATGTAAGTGGTAGGGGTGGAAATGGTAGAAAGATGGGCGATGAAATCCCTTGTGTGGACATCAAAATCTGCAAATGGTTAACACAACTCTAACATCCTCATAGAATAATACAACATTCTTCAAAACAAATGACAAAACTAATCCAAGCATGTAAAGAAGACATGAAATATACCTATTCTATGATGGATTGGTGCTCCTTGAATATGTGAAAGAGCCCTTTCCCAATCCTTGCCAAGCTAATGAGATGATAGACAATGAGATGCTAAGTGAACTCAAGTTGCCTATAGTGAGGATGCTCTAAAATGTAGATCAAAAATGAGAGAAAAGACATTGTATTTATAGGAGAGATTGAGAAATGTGGGACTAAAACCCAACAAATGAGAGAGAGCCACTTGTCACAATGGGATTGCCCCATGATTGTGCAAGTTTTGGCCAATGTGCCCATTTCAAATTTGAAAATGGCATTAAATGAATATGGTTGAGGGTTTTGGGGGGAATTGTGTTTGGCAAAAAAAGTCAAACAGGGGAGTTAATGAGGGCATATTCCTTGGGAATATGCCTTCTGAGGGAAATAGGGGTTTTAATAAATCAAATTAAATTATTTATTGTGCAAGTGGAGGAATCTAGAGGATTCAGGTGATTAGGATTAAATTAATCAGGATTAGATTAATCTAATAGGAGGTTAGGTGATATGACATTTGATTTGATTTTTTGTATTTTTTTAAAATCAAATGAGAGAAAAATGGATATTAGTCTTTTAATTAAATACAAGTGATTTAATTAAATCTAGAGACTTTAGGAAGTTGATTAATTAATTTGATTTAATTAATTTGAGAAGAAAATGATCAACTATGATGTTTAATCACTAATGTTGATTTTGCATGTCTACACCTTGAAGTAATGATAAGGGATCAAAGATTCCCCCTGCTCCAAACAAGTCACCTTGTGCTTGTGAGGTAGGGAGAGAGGTTTGTGTGTCAAAAGGATAAATTGGTGTTGGATGATAAGAAGTTGGATTAGTGGAATCATGGAATGTAAGCGAAATGTAAGAGTGCAATAGATTTACCAGAATGGATTGGTCTCGTGTGGTGTTTGTATTCAACTCTCAATTTATCACAAGGGGATGTTTTTTGAGTTCTTGAAGCATTGTGCTTCCCTTGTTAAAAGTTGGCGGGGTTGAAGCAATGGATGTTATGATTTGCAAGATGTCTTGAGTGATGCTTTGAAGCGGAAGTGTGGATGAAGTTGAGGGCATGATCCCAAGAGGTCTTTCCACAATAGTGCTTAGGTCATAGTCAGAATGGAGTTTATCCCCTTCTTTCGCTAAATCAAGCATGTATTGGGAGGGATATAACTTCATCATAGCATTGACACTTCGATGATTTTCAAGATTTTGGACCATCTCAAGGATTTCATCCTGTGTCATCGCTAATATTTTGTTGGTGATGTCTTCCACTTGACCTTCCTCTTGAGGATTTTGAGGTATTTGAGGAGGATTGATTGGGAGGTAAATGGTTATCGTAGGATTGAATGTTGTTTTAGTTTGACTTAGATCACTCAAAGTGGATGTTTTTTTGTTTTGCTCCATATTCTTCTTGTGTTGAGATCAAGTTTGAACCATAAAATAGAGATCAATTTTTAGGAATGTAAGAGATGAACCTCTAACCCCTTAGATTGGTCTAAACCTTAGTCTCAAAGAAGAGAAGAACTAGGATAATTTAAGGATCAAAGTGATGATGAGGATGAGATAAATGAAAGATGAATGATACGAATGATGAAACTCTTGAGGAACCTTGAGGGAGATGCTAAACTTTAGGACTTGATTTGATTGGTATTTTGATTGATTTGGATAATGAACTTGTAAACTCTAGGAGGGCGTGTTGTGCTAGAGAGAACTCGTACACAAGAGGATAATTTGAATAAGTGTGTTAAGTCGAACAAAGTAATTTTTGATAATGAACTCCTAGACCCCAAGATGTTGGATTTTATCGAGAGGTAAATTTTCTCATAAGGATAATTTGACTAAGTGTGTTAAGTCAAACAAGATGATTTTGATTTTCCCTAGAAGTTTAGGATGATGATGTTTTCAAAGTTTCCAAGAGTTTGTTGGTGTGACGATATTTTATTTTGATGGTTGAGGGATGAATGAGAGTGACTCATTTTGATCCTAGACTTGACCTAGATAAAAATCCTTCTTACACAACCTTGATTTTGAAGAACACACTTGATACTCCCTATGTGAGAAAAAAAAACCTTTGAAAAAGAGTTGGATTTTGTTGATAATAAAACTCATACAAGTTAGGGTTATTTCTTGAAGCTTTCTTATAGAATTTGTAAACCAATATTTCTCTAACTTCAAGAAGTCTTTCAAGATGCTCCTCACGAGCTTTTGGACTAATAATTTTGAACTTTGGTTTCCGAATTTTAATTTTGCGGGAAATCATTTGAAAGAACACATTTGTGGGGTTCAATTGTCTCTTTACTTTTCTTAATGAGTTCTTTTTACCACAAATAATTTATTGATTAGGATTTCAAACTAAATGTCCATGTCTCAATTCCTTTTCATTCCACAAGGTGCATTATGTGAAAATAAAGGTTTCAAGAACATAGTTTCCTATGTTGACTTTAGAGAGAGAAAATTGTGATTGAACCCAAATACTTAGAAGCCTCTAAGGAAAAAATCCATAGGGAAGGCAAGAGTACTTGAATTCGTCAAAGGTATTTGCTTCCTCCAAAGGGTTTGAAATTTTTAAGATCTTGTTGAATGTTGGTTTTCCAATGTTTTAGATCTAAGAAAACTATTTTGATTCCAATGACATGCACAACCCTAGGCTGAAAAGACAATATTTTTTGGGTTCCCACTTGGATAAATCCAACTTCACATATTCAGTGCGGATGATTAGATGCTTGACCAAACTGGCTCCCCTCCACGACACACATTTCTTGGGTTAGCCAAGCATCAATACCCATGAATCTCCCATCGCATACTTTTCATGTCTACAACAAAATTGCATGTATACGTGGGGCGGCTTCAAAGGTCATGACCGTTTGCACCAACAAATAGAAATGATTTTGGCCTTTGCTAAACAAGGGGTTTTAATGCAGGCATTCTGTTCGTGGGAAACTATCCATGTGGTGAGAGACCATTGCTTCCCTTCTTGTCAGAATAATCCTTGTGATATTGGCCTTTGTTCCAATATCCACACTTATATCCTGGGCAGAAGTTGCTTGGCTTTAGCGTGTTCCCAGTTGGGTCATTCCCTTGGGTGATTACTTTTTCCCACAAGGAAGGCCCTCTAAGATAAAAAAAAAGTGAGCAATCATATCCGTAACTTGATCAATCTTTGTTGCGAACCAAAGAGAGAGAATGTACGGAATATGGTCCACTTACACTCGCAAGATTTGTTCAATTTTAAAATCCCAAATTGAAATGTGGAGGCAATCTTCTATGCAACTTAATGTCACCAAAAATACTTTTGATTCTCAAGATCGTCATGAGGCATGAGAGAAGTGCATATTGCTTTTTAAATGAAATCACTTTGCAAAAAAGGTTACAAGACACAAAAGCACATGTTCATTTTAATTTCCAAAGGAAAAATTGAGTTCTTTTTAAACCCCCAAAATCGAAATGTGAGAGTTGTTTGTCAAATTTTTAGAACCCAAATTGAAATTTAGTAAGTTTCTAAGGTTCAATTTTAAACCAAATTTAAAAAGATGAAATTAGTGATTGATTTTAAACCAAAATTGAAAAGTGAGTTGGTTTAAAATTGGAGCCTTAGATTATAACACTAAGCATTAAGAAATGCTTTTTCAAATCTTTATTTTGATGTTCAAGGATTAATCTTCTTCAATTTCACTCCACTTGATTTTGTTCAAACTCCAATTCTCCACTCCACCACCAAATTTCAACTAATTTGAAGCTTTAAAAGCAAATATGTCCATGGTAGATAACAACCAAACCAAATTTGGTCCTCCTTCTAATGCCATTATGTAGATGTTAAAATATGCATTTTGTTAAAAAATCCTTCAACACACACACACTCTTAGTATGGTTAGTATTTTAAAACAAAGAAAATAATCAACATCTCTATGAAATAATCCAACATGCTTGATAAACAAAAATAAAAAACTAAACTAATTAAAAGCATAAAAGTATATTGGATACCTATTCCATATTGGATTGTTGCACCCTTGACATGTAAAGGAGCCCTTTTCCAATCATTTCTAAGCCTTAAGATGATGATAGATAAAGAGATGCAAGATGAACTCAAATTACTATAGTAAGAATGCTCAAATTATAGATGGAAATGAAGGAGAAAAGCCTTGAATTTATAGGTCAGATTGAGAGAAGAAGAGGCAAAGTGGAGGAATGTGGGACTAATCCTCAACCAATAGATTCATGCCACTTGTCAAGATGTGAGAGGATGAAGGGTGAGCACATTTTGGTCTTTGTGCAACTAAATGCTTATTATGTGAGTTTGAAATTTGAAAATAGCATTAAATGCATATGGTTGAGAGTTTTGGGGGGGAAATTTATTTGGACAAAAAATTCAAACAAATGGAGTTAATGAGGGTATATTCCTTGGGAATATGTTTTGTGAGGAAAATAAAGTTTTAATAAATCAAAATAAATAATTTATTGTGCAAGTGGAAAAAGCTAGAGGATGGGACATAGATTAGAGTTAGCATTAATGAAGGATTTGATTAATTAAGCTAATGATTAATAGACATGACATTTGATTTAGATTTTTGGATTTGTTTAAATCAAATAAGAAGAAAACGATTTTAGATTTGGTTTAAATAAAGATTTAATTTATTTAAAAGAGGATGATGTTAGTGATTTCTATTAAATAAATTTTATTTATTTAATTAAATTAAGAACTTTGAGAAGTTAATTAAATAAGATTGATTTATTTAATTAAAGGGGGATTTTAGGATTGATTTATGATTTAGTTAAATAAAATTGATTCATTTAATTAAAAGATGAATACTGAGGAATATTAGATGTGTGATTGTTAATTTTGCATGTTTGCAATATATATATATATATATCGATTTAGCTTTTGTTTTGTAGCTGCATATATATGTATTGCATGGGTTAAATACACCTTTTTAGTTATTATTATTTTTAGCCTCAAAAAAGTTGTTAGAATGATAGACTGTATAGTAAGTATAATAAGGAAGATTGATTTCACCATTGATCAGAGTGGTGGATGATGTATATTCTTGCTCGAGAGTTTGGTGAGAGCCCATCAGGCTCCATGACCGAATATGATAGGATTGAGAGTAGGCCTCATTTTGTTGTGTTTGATTTTATATTTCCTATCTGCAAATATGTGTGTTTCTGACGTTAGATGCAAACAAAATTCATTGGTTTGAAGACCACCTATGGATATATCTATGTAACAGCCAATGACGGTCCATGGCACAATATGGTAGAGTGGAGAGTAGGGTTTCTTTTGTTGTGTTTCACTTTATTTTCCTTGTGTAGATATGTATCTGTGTGAAATTAGATGTAGAAAACATTCATATGCACAACATCCTCTATATTAACTGCAATAAAAAACATCGATGTCATTGTTGATTATGGTGGTGGATAATTTTTTTCTGGTCTACCACTATAATCAATAGCAAGACCAATGTTTCATCTCACACTTAATATACAACCTATCATTCTAACAAATCCATATTAAGGTGTAGACAAATAAGAACTATCTTTAAAAACACACAAAAACAACTAAGAATTCCTTATCAAGAAGAACATAAATGGATTTATTACTTTGAAACCATTGCCACCACACAGGAAGCATAAATAAAATAATTTATTCAAGTCCACAAAAGAAAAATCAATAATTTCCTATGCACAATTTTTGATAAGGCATTGTTGGTTGTCATTCTTTGGGTTTACCTTGTTGTTCAAGATATTTGTGAGTGAGGAGGGCAAGCTTCTATGAAGGTGCAATTGAGATCATTAGCTGTGGAATTTCTATGAAGGTGGTTGGAGGCTATTTTGTGTTTTTTACATGGAGAAATTGTTGCAAAAGCAGTATAAAAGTGTTGGTTGTGATAATTATTTGCCCACTTTTTTGTAGGCCGTGGAGAAAGAAAGGAGCATAGATAAAGCAAGCAATAAGATGTGCATTTGAAGTAAGCGAGAAGAGGTGCATATTGAAAAAATCATTTCTCGAGTATTTTGAAAAAAGTTTATGTTATTTTCCAAAGGGCATTGTTGATTGTTGAGTTGTTATTACAACCATCGTCAATGTAAGAAAACCATACAACAATTAATGTTGATGTCAAACAATGTTTAAGAGAGAAAATATTCATAGTGCATTTTCCCTCAATTGACTAGCTGAGAAGGCAACAAATTCAAACCTTTTATGGACTATAATAATTCCTTGCTTCGAACCAGGGAATATATTATAGGCAACAAAATACTTGAATTCATAACCTTCTTGGTGAGTCAATTGAGGGAAAATTCAGTCTGGATGTTTTCTCTCTTCATAAATTTAAAGGGGAGGAGTTATGCAGTAAGCAAAAAATAAGGTATACACATCTATTTAGATATAACAATCTATATATAAATAGATATATATATATATATATATATATATGTGTGTGTGTGTGTGTGTGTACATATATATATGGTTATACATGTGTGTGTTCTTGATTGAACCTTAAGGTCTTTATTTTGAAATTCGATGACTAAATATTTGACTCTCAACACCTTGTTATGCTAATTAAGTACCATATGAAACATGAGTGAAATTCATTTTAATAAGAATTATATATTAAACAAAACATTATTTAGAAAGGAAAAAAAAACATTCATATTTTTTTTTTAGAAGATAGTTTTTTATTTGGAAAGAAATTGTTATTTGTTTCATCCTAAAAAATGAATTCTCACAATAATAGGCTTTACATTAAACATAATAAGAAACACTAGTTGCCACATACAATGTGCTCAAAACCTTTTTGACGCTATTCAAGGAAGAAGTCAAATACTATTCCCAAGGTTTTATTATCAAAAAATAAACAATATAGCCAAAGCTAGAGAAGGACACTTGACAATGCCTTATGGAAAATAACATAAACTATAAAACATTAACTATCTAGTTATATTGTAACCATGACCATTAAATGGAAGCCACAAATGAATAAATGATAGGTGTCATTACAACTATCACCATCACATGCAAACCATCCAACAAATAATGTTGATGCAAACCAATGTTTAATTTCGTTGGACTTCTCTATCCACATGGTGGAAAATCCACCAACCTACTCCCAATGTGCACAAATTGCCTCTGCAACCTTTTCCCATGACAACTATAGAGGCCTGAAAATTGGGAAGGATTACGGATAACCAAGGTGGGTGATGGAAATTTTGACCAAATTTCAAGAACATTTTCCATCTTTTTTCACGGTCATTGGAAGGCTCAAAAACCAAGAAGGCTGATGGGAATTCCAACCAAAGCTCACACAAATATCCTATCGACTAACAAGCTAGAGAACAAAAATCAACATTGACTATGTATCATTAATTATTTTATTTTGTTGCATCTATAATGACAAAATAAAAACCATAAATCAAACGATATTGGTTTCAGAAGTGACCCAGATGGTAAAACTAACAAAACACAAAAAATGCATTGTAACAAACCCATGCAAAGCTATAGTCTTTTCTTAGCAATGCCTTATTGAAAACATAACATTCTATCCTTTTCAATAGAACCTTATAAAAAAAGAAACAATGCAACCTAAGCTAGAGAACAACAATCAACAATACCCTATGTAAATCAACAAAATTTGTATAACATTAACTATTTTATTTAGTTACAAGCACACCCACAAAGCGCAAGGCATAAATCAAATAATATTCGTTTCCACAACAATCTAGATGAAGAAAATCACAAAACACAAAAAATCACACTGAAAAACCCATAAAAAACCATAGCTACATAACAAAAACCATAAAAAAATATATATTTCTTTTAACAAACTATATATTCTTCTTTGAACAACACCCTATTGAAAATGAGATGATATATCCTTTTCAACAACACATTATCGAAAATGAGATAATATAGCTTAAGCTAGACAACAACAATTAGCAATGCATTATAGAAATCAACATAAACTATATAACATTAACTATTTTAAACCAGACAACAACAATCAACAATGTCCTATCAAATTCAATATAAACTATATAATGTTAACTATTTTTTTGTGTTGCAACCATATCCATAAAAATGCAATTTCGGTTGAACACTGACCCAGATGCAAAAACCCACAAAACACAAAAAATCAAAGTTACAAAGCCATGCAAAAATATATTCTTTTCTGAACACTGCCTTATCACAACTTGGAACAATATATCATTTTCAATAGCACCTTATCAAAAATGAAACAATGTAGCCTAAGCCATACAACAACAATGAGCAATGCTTTATCAAAATCAACATAAACTGTATAACGTTAAGTATATTAAAGCTAGACAACAAAAATCAACAATGCCTTATGCAAATCAACATAAACAGAATAAGGCTAACTATTTTATTGTGTTGTAACCATAGGGACAAAACTCATGGTATAAATCAAACAATATTCATTTCAATAGTGGCCTACATGGAGAAACCCACAAAACATAAAAAATGCACAGTAACAAACCATTGCAAAAATATAGTATTTTCTCAACAACACCCTATAAAAAATGGAACAATACAGCCTTTTGACCAGAACCTTATCGAAAACGAAACAATATAGTGCAAGCTAGAGAACAACAATCAACAATACACAAAACCCAAAACACCAACAATTTTATTTCGTTGCAAACATAGCCAAAAAATGGAAGCCATAAAAGGAAAGCCAAAAAATTCACAGTAACAAACACACACAAAAGAATACTCTTTTCTCAACAAAAATTTATCAAAAATTGAAAAAATATAGCCTTTTCAATAGCACCTGATCGAAAATTGAAACAATATTAGTTTCAACAACGACCCAGATGGAAAAACCCACAAAAACCATGCAAAATAATAGCCACAAAATGCCAACCATAATCAAAACAATATTGCTTTTAACAAACAATATAGTTTTTTCTCAATAGTGCCTTATTGAAAATTGAATTAATATAGCCTTTTCATAAACACTTTATCGAAAATGAGACAATATAGCCCAAGCTACAGAATAACAATCGACAAAAACTGCATAATGTTAACAATTTTATTCAGTTCCAAACATTGCCACAAAATGAAAGCCATAAAGAGAAACCCAAAAAAATTCATAGTAATAAACCAATGCAAAAATATACTCTTTTCTCAACATAACCTTAGCAAAACTTGAAACAATATAGCCTTTTCAATGGTACCTTGTTGAAAATTTACAGTAACAAACCCATGCAAAAATATACTCTTTTCTCAACAAAACCTTATCAAAAATTGAAAGAATATAGCCTTTTCAACAACACCTTATAAAAAATGAAGCAATATAGCCTAAGCTAGAGAACAATAATCAACAATGCTTAATGGAATCAAACATAAACTGTATAACATTAACTATGTTATTCCGTTGCAACCATAACCACAAAACAAAAGCCATAAATCAAATAATATTGGTTTCAACAATGACCCAAATGGAGAAACCCACAAAACCATAGTGACAAAACCCATGCAAAATGATAGCCACAAAATGCCAACCATAAACGAAACAATATTGCTTTTAACGAACAATATAGTGTTCTCTCAACAACGCCTTATAAAAAATTGAAACAATATAGCCTTTTCAATAGCACCTTATCGAAAATGAGACAATATAGCCCAAGCTAGACAACAACAATCAACAAAAATTGCATTATTTTGTTGTAAACACAGCCACAAAATGAAAGCCATAAAGAGAAACCCACAAAAAATTCACAGTAATAAATCGATGCAAAAATATACTCTTTTCTCAACAAAACCCTATCAAAAACTAAAATAATATAGCCTTTTCAACAACACCTTTTCAAAAATGAAACAATATAGCTTATGCCAGAGAACAATAATCAACAATGCCCAATGGAACCAAATATAAACCAGGTATAACATTAACTATTTTATTTTGTTGCAACCATAACCACAAAACGAAAGCCATAAATCAGACAATATTGGTTTGAACACCGACCTAGATGGAGAAACCCACAAAACACAAAAATTCATAGTTACAAACCCATGCAAAATCATAGCCACAAAACGTGAACCATAAACCAGACAATATTCATTTTTACAAACAATATATTCTTTTCTCAACAACACCTCTTCCCACTAGCTTTCTCTATGCTGCATTGTTTCTCGAACCCTACCAAAAACTGCATAATGTTAACATATTTTTTTCGTTACAAAAATAGCTAGAAAATGGAAGCCATAAAGAGAAACCCACAAAAATTCACAGTAACAAACTCATGCAAAACCACAGACACAAAATGCGAACCATAAATGAAGCAATATTCGTTTTTACAAACTATATAGTGTTTTCTCAACATCAACTTATCAAAATTTGAAACAATCAATAGTATCTAATCGGAAATCAAACAATATAGTCTGCCACAAACCGTGATCCACAAATGAAACAATATCACAAAGGGTTTTTTCGATATCCAAATCTTTCCGCTTGCTTCAAACACACCTCTTCCTGCTAGCTTTCATGCAAAAAATGGGCACCCTCACAGAATAACCTTTGCCCACCTTCATAGAAGTTGAACAATGCTTGATCGAACTTGCAGCCTCACTGAAGCTTACCCTCCTTGCTCATGGCTTTGATACCATGTATAGTACCAAAACGAGGCCCAAAAATGTCTTATCGAAAATTCCGCAGACATTCGCTATGTTTCTTGAGGTTTTAAATGACAAGTGTTATTACAACCATTGCTAGTACACGGAAAGCATACAACAATTAATGTTGATGCAAACCAACATTTAATTTCAGCGGCCTTCTCTATCTATGTGGCAGGAAATCTGCCAACCTACCCCCAAGGCATGCCAACCGCCTCCGCCACCTTTTTCACGACCGCCAGAAGGCTTAAAAATCGGGAGGCTGACAAAAATTCCGACCAAAGTTCAAAGACATCCGCCACCTTTTGCATGACTGCGAGAAAACTAAAAAAGTAGGAAGGTTGACGAAAATTCCGACCAAAGTTCACACAAATAACTTATCGACTAATTAAAAATATAACTTAATATCTTAAATTATCGTCTTAAATGGCCCCTCTATGTAGTAGTGTGTTTACTATGGCCCGTATAATGGGAGGGAATAATATTTCCCATGGCAGAAAGGGTGCTTGTAACAATAGCTCTGTATTCAAAATTTAAATATACAACTACCTCAGCTAACTTACTTTCTGATGGAAGAATTGGCATGAGATAGTGGGGCTGACATATGGGAAGATTTTGGAGGAGGTGTTGAAAAGACAAAGGAAAAGTCTTTCTCCATTTGCCACTTTTTTCTAGTGCTCCTCGATGTATTTGTAATCAACTCATGAAAGAATACTACGTGTGGCACAAGCTTTCTCCATGGATAGTGCTGTTTTAAGTGTGGGACATGTCAGGTTCATGCTGATCGGATCAGAAACGGTAAAAATAAGCCGGTCACACCCGGAAAATTGAGAATTCGTCATTCAAATTGCACCTCATCATGGCTTGGCACCTGTATGGAATCTCCGCATTATTCACTACAATAAACTTTGGTGCTTCGTTAATTATAATATGTAAAACTTCGGTTTCCATTAAGGAATTACAACTTCGGCCCACAATAAAATCTTGTTGGGGCGGTGTTGTCTAAAGTCTATGGCACTCATTCAATTTTCCCCGTCTTTCGGAAGGCAGGCGACAAGTCTTCGTTTGATGGACAGCATGTTTTTGTGGGCACTAGATAGATGTTTCGTGAGAGACTACGTGCTTTTCTTTCTTTTTTGTGTCTCGTGCCCCGTTTCTTCGAGAGGCATAGAAACATTATAATTCGGAAATTGTGGAGTATCATTCGTGCCCACCCAAGAGAACATTAGCATGATCCATGTCGTGTGTAAATGCTCTACTTATAACTTTACCAGTTGTTCCTCATTTTGTGATCACAGTGAAAGGTACAATTAAATCGGACGCGTTAGCTCAATTCATAGGCCGACAGGCGTTCCATACGAGAAACCATAAACTCACGTACACCATCGAGCAGGAATTGAAGGTCAGGAATTCCTTATAAAAGTTGTTCGATCGTATGGCAGATCTCAGCCGCTAACATCAAATCGCGATGATCATTACGCGGACAGAATACAGGAAATGAAAAAGTCTATTTCTCTACTCTACCTATGCCTCCAAGAACGCCGAATTCGTCTACAAAACTCTCTTCCCCTCTTAACGGGCTCGAGATCGCTGAACGTTTGAAGGGCGCTATTTTCCATCCTTCGTCCGACCCACCATCACTGGCAGATGTTGTTGTTTACTCTTTCGGTGTAAACCAGAAAATCTTGGAAGGATTTTGAAGGCATGGCTCTGTGGACCAGTGCAGGCGAATGTCAGTGATTCGATTCCCGCTAGGTTGAGCCAGATTTCGGAAAAAAAATCGTTCTACAGAGCTTGTGTCATGCAGATAGATGAAACCTTTATGTACACTCCCGCATAGGCATTCGGATCTAACCGATGAAAAAATAAGATGGTCATACAGAACCCTTGACTTTCTCTCTTCGGATTTTTCTGTAATTCGCAGCTCTCGTCTTGCTCTGAAGTTTTTTCTAGTAGGTATGAAAAATCTCAGGAAAATATATGTTAATTTGTGAAACATAGGTAAATAAAAGAAGAAAAAATGATAGTCTGGTTTCTAAAATAAGTAAAAGAAAATAATACAAATTGTTGAAAAATATTCTAACACAAAGGGGGAAAAAGAAGAGAGTGTTTGTATCTCAGATTAGCGAGAAATTAGAGTGTATATTTATTTTGGATTTAGTTTAGCATGCAATACTTTTGCATATGATGACGACACTGGGATTCGTAACAGTAACGTGAGATTTTGTCCTATGACGAGTATTGTATTTATTGTGGGAGTGGAGTTTGAGAGGAGGTGCAGGGAATGGCGAGAGTACAAGTTCAGTCGTGGACCAGAGCATACTTCTCTGTTTTACTCTGCGACTAATCTCCCAACAATTAACAGCAAGTGATGGATTTATTTCACAAATGCTCCAATCAAGGTATGTTTTTAGCGCCTTCTCCGTGAAATTGTTTTAAGTTGAATCTTTGTTTGTTCAGATTTTTATTGATAGATTTCATTGTATTTCCCTCTTATGATCCATCCATATATCTCCTCTTCCCTTAAGTTCTGCTCGGCCATAACCTTGTTTCAAATTCGATTACTGTCACCATGCACATACCAAATTTATACTTCTACATGTGATATTTACAATCTGAGTTGCCCTCATGGTGAAGCCGCATGTACTCTACACATATTTTATTGCAAAGGGGAATAGCAGATTTGCCCAAACTATATATAAAATAAATAGGAAAACATTCTTATTCTAGGATCTCACAAGGAGGGTATCATATATTTTACGATGACATTACCTTAAATTTATTTGTTTATCTGTTCTTACTCAAATCGTTATATTTTTAAAGAGAACCTCAGAAAACAAATCATTAGCAAATACATAGCAGAGTAGAATTTTTTATGTATTGTTTAGGAGTTCTTATTCCTGCTCTACAAGAAAGTTTGAAAGAAATTCTGTTGATGTTCACAAACGACCAGTTACAATTTTTAAGACGTTTTTCTACAGTTTCATGTTTTGAATTTCAATTAACGTCTTCAGACAAATATTTCCTCTTAAAATGCAAGTTTTGGAAATCGAAGATTAAATTCTCAGTAATTATTGTTGACAAAATTTTAGGCCAAACAGGGTTTATTTTTCACTGCATGTCTAGAAGTGGTTATTATGCCATCTCTTCGAATATCTATAAATAAGTTGTTCATTTAACTATTAGACCATGTTTAAGTATCTTGGAAATAAGCTGCTTTAATTTTGTTTAGATTTGTAGGTGGAATTTATGAGTTTTTATCCACCATGTTGTCATTTAGTCTTCATAAAATATCTTCATCTTTTACACAAATTGTTTTAGTTGTGCATAATAATGAATCAATATGCTCCTTTGAAGAGATGGAGAAGGGGATTGTAATTATAGTCCTCCATCATATTATCTAAGTGCACCTTAACGCAGGTTTCTAACACCTTCCATGATATAATCTAGTATTCTTATGAGTAGAAATACATAAATCAGATATATCTCTGATTTATCTTTTTTGCATTTGCTCCCTAGTAATAGAATCTTGCACCTGCTCACTAGTAGTAGAATCATGTTGTAGTTTGTTCATTGATGTAGAATCATGTTGTAGTTGTTCATCAACTATAGAATCATATCATAATTGTATTTCAATTGTATCATTTTATCCTTAAAATTGTGCTATATTTTCTTAAATTTCAAAATCACTACATTGTAGTTCTGGTTTTTCTTAATCTATTTCTCTATGTTTTTCCTTTTTGTGTTGTTTCTGTTTTGTACACGTTCAAGGCCCTTCCCTACTTATTTTAATCAAAAAATTTCAAACTCACTAATTTCATGGATCCATTTCATTCATAACTATTGATGAGTTAAATGATCAAATACTAGTTTTTTCAATCATGCCTTGATTTTTTTTTATGAGGGTCTATTGAGAGGCTAAAATTTTAGATTTATTAAATTTCATAATCTATAATGGTTTTCCATCCACTCTAAACTCTCACTTTTAATGTAATTATTAAAAGGCGGATATACACTTACATGTAAAGGTTTGAGCTTGTGACTTGTGTGGGCTAGCAATATAAGGAGATCAATTCCTAAAATTCTTTTCTCTTGAATTGTGTGAAGTGCAAAACAGCTTCAATGACCATCAAAGATAATGAAATGTCTCTTATTAGATAAAACTCCACTAAGTACATATCTTGCAAAGTGATATAACCAAATGACAAGTAATTTCTTTGGCATTCATGCATGAGGTTAGGCTACCAAACAAGCTCCTAGATCACAACTTCAAGTATAATTTCTCAATTTCCTTTGACCTTTAAAAGGGTAGAATTTAGAAATTCTTTGACCTACAACATTACACAAGACAATTCAATGATCCATTTTCCACTTTTTGATATTAACTATGGCACACTTGAACCATTTTTTACTATTACCCTCATACCATAGTTTCTTCCATCTTAAACACTAGTTTCATCATTGTTTTGAATCTGGTGTGACACATATTTTTTTCCTTTCCAAAATTTAGCCAAGTTTTCATAAACTATAGCTATACTATGGGGGGTCGAAGCATGCCAAATTTTATCTTTGTTTATGCCTTCAATAGTTCTTAGTGCCAACTCAAATTATCTTTCTTTAAACCTATCTACCATGACTTCCTAGGAAGCTTATCCTTCAAGGTGTTTGATCGAGTCTCACAAATGGGAGCAACATATGCTTTCAATTGTATGATTTCAACACCATATCCTAGGTTTTTCATGTCTTCATCATATTATGAAATTTCATTTCTTTTTCATCAGATAAAATTATGGGTGGGCTTATCTTTGTTGTAGTTATGAGACCTTGTAACCAATATGACATGATTATTGTAGGAATACCCCATTTCTTGGAAACAACCCACATAAAATACCTATTTACATGTTTGATTTTGTCCAAATTTTGTTAATAAAAACATTCTTAGACCTAATAGAATCTCTAATCACATACACATCTTATGTCTCTATAGGATTTTTAGTATTGCCCTCATGTTGAAGATTATAATGAAGAATAACCCCTCTTTTGTTCTTTGGAAAAGGCCTTATTCTTTAATACTTAAAGTTATTATCATTTTTCTTGGTGAAAGGTATACAATCTACTTGAAATATATTGTATGGATAAAATAGATAAATTAAACATATACATAAATAATTTATAAATAATGTGTGGTGTGCAAATTGAACTATAAGCATACTTTATAAAGAAGAAAGAGATTTAAATATATTTTTTAAGTGTTGTAAAAGAATCAATACAAAACTACTAAAAAAATAATGTTGTTATGGCACCTTACTAATTATATAATTTTGTTAGGTATTTTAGATATTTTTCAAATGTTGTTATTCCACCCAAACATTTATGAGTTTAAGAACGATTTTATATTTTTAAAGTGTAGAAATATTAGAATTGAAAACTATGCCTTTTGTTTGAGAATGCACACATGTGGCACACATACTTGTCACTTCTCATTTGACCGTCATCGATTTCTCCTACACATGCCTTATTTAGGCATTAGGTCTTCGTTATTATTAGGAAAGTTTTGTTATAGAGTGGTATTACATTTATATATTGTGTAAATGACAAGATCATTAAAATTGTGAAATTTAAGCTTATATTTCTTTGTCAATTCTCATATAGCTTGAGTTTTCCACATCAATATTTGAATTAGAATTGTTCTTGGACACAAAAATTGGGCTTTTGTGAAAAATAAAATTGCAAAGCTTTGTTTTGTTCACACACTCCACTTATTATCAACTACCCTTCTAATATGGACAATATACTTGATATTTTTTTTCATAGGTCACAATTCAATTACCATATTTTCTTGAATTTATCAACATTTTTAGCTCTTATGGCTGGTTCGATAATTGCTCCTACTTTGATAGACGTTGTTATTTCTAGTACAAACATACTACCTAAGCCATATACGAGTAATATTAAAGTGGTGTGATTTAAAATGAAAATTTTAGCTATTTTACTAATAGAAGTATAATCAACCTCAACATTATTCCTTAACCTACGATTAATAACAAATATCAATTCTGAAATATATATCTCTAATGTAATAATATTATGTCATGTTAAAAACTAGTATTCCAAGTTTAAAATGAGGATTTCTATTTTTAAATATAAATTGCTACCTTATATGATATTTATTTAGTTATTGATTTGCTATGTTTATAAATCTTCCAAAACCTATTTAAGATTGTGATCAAGAATGTGAATCCCTTTTTCCCAAAGAATTGAAGATCAAATAATACCCCATCTAACATACCATAAAAACTTAAAAGAAAATAATATTTTGATTAGCTCAATTGTTAAGAAAAAATGAAAAACTCCAACAATTCACTTACATAATTTCCATCTTAATTTTTTTTTATTATATTTCTAATAAAAATATATGCCTATATTGACATGCATATAGAAAATCCAAAAAATTCCAAAATTGTAGGTTTTATTTGTTACCTTATCAAAACTTGCACTCCAAATTCTGAAGGGTTTACAAATATATCCACACTCATTTACAGCTAGCTACAATTTTTTAACATGGATCAATACAATGATTTAGAATTTATTTATGTTGGAGATATTTCAATACTTAAGTTTTCCTTTTCTTAATTCAACTATTGAAACTACTTTCCTATGTAAGTTATAAATTTCTCTGTTTAGCTATATATCTTATTTTCCTTTTAACTCTTTTGACACTAGTTATGAAAAGTACCTCTATAGCACTATTTTTTTTATCTTTTTCTTTCATAAAAAAAAAAAGAAAAAGAAAAAATCTTTAAGAAAATGTGAGTGATCAAATAAATTAAAGGTTATGTACTTGAATAATTCCTAGCATAGTTGATGAGAGAAATTGTAGATAGGAACCTTTTGTACAATTAATAATAATGTTGGAGCATATACCATATATAGAAATGTAAGTAGTTAAAACTTGAAATAGATATAGTGAAAAAATAAGTACTTCCAATTGATTCGATAGTATTTTGAGAATTGATTTTACTTTATTTTTAATTTGACGACTTTCTTTTTATTGACTATTTTTTCTTGCCATGGATTGAGTAGTTTTTCTTCTCTTTGGGTGGGTTGATTTTTGAATTTGTGTACTCGATTTAATTGTCAAAGACTTAATTTAATCTTTTTATCAAAAAATTATATTGGTTGCCTCCAAATTTATGGTGAGTCTCACATCTTGTCTATTTTTGCAACTACAATTGTGGATACAAGTTCAGATAAATGACATAAATGACATAAAAGGATCAATTGAGAGAAAATTAGATTTACAAGTTGGAAGAAAGTGTTAGTATTTAGATATACTAGATAAATACTTTTAAATTCATATTGATATATTGTGTATGCAATCACCTTTTATTTATGTCAAAGGATACTTAGATTTGACAACTACTCTAGTAGTTGTACATTGTTTGACTGTATTAGAAAAAAATAATATTAGTTAATTTGTTCAAATTGACATGTTTATTTATGTCATAGGATTATTAGTTCTTATAAGTTATCTATTAATTGTACATTGCACATGAGTGTATTTAAAAATAAATATTGGTTGACTTGTACAAGTTGATATGTTTAACAACTATTAAATCATAAAATTTGTATTTGTATTTATGCACATTGCATATAATATTTATGTGTTTTTGTTTAAAATGTGATATACAATGGGTACATTTTTTTCTGCACACTTTTAAATATTTATGGAAGAAACATTATTTTAAAATTAATATACATATGGAAAATAGTTATTGTGTCACCAACAAGTGTAGCCTTTGACACTTTTCACTCATTTGGACCCTTGCCTATGGATTTTGGACCTTTCCAACCTCTTTTACCCATCTCCAAGCCTTGTGCCAAAGTGTTGTAAGGTTTTGTAATACATTTTCACACTTTTCTAGGATTTTCATCACTCAATCAACCCTTTATTATGCTATAATGACCCCTTAATATGCATACATTCCTTATCTTAGTATGTTTTCATGAGACAATCCTGACAAACAATAATAATTATACTTTAATCCTCAACAAACAATGAAAAATTCCTAAAGTGGACTAGGTCACCCCGTTGGGAAACCTAGTCCCATGTGGCATAAAATTTAAATTTGACTTAATATTCTTTCAGGATTTTGTCTCCAAAACCCTAAGGTCGGCTTGTGTGGTGTTATTTGGGGAAAATTAGGGCATTACTTCTATAAATAAGGGGTTTTCCCCTCATTTTTCACTTCTTCCCTTTCATTTTCCTCCTCACTCAATCTTCTCAAGCATTCATCCACTCCTCCTTCTCAAGCAAGCTAGGGTTAGAGTGTTCTAAGTCAATAGGACATCTTTTCTGAAGCACTCAAGGGTTGACTTCTGCAACAACAAAAGATCTCTCATCATGGCAAGGTAACTTACTCCATTATTCCATTATTTCATATTCATGCTTTACATTTTCTATTCACTTTGGTTTAGTTACCTAAAAGGGGTTTGACCAAGTCAAACCTCTAATCCCTAACAATCAACATTTTCTCTTTCTGTCCTTGTGTGTTTGTAGATTTAGGTATTTTAAAGATCAATGAAGACTTTAAAGACTTACCGAATACCTCTCCTTGCTTGCAAAGTCAAAACATCCACCAAAAGTTAATTTTAGGCCTGAATATCAGAGTTTTAGAAGCAGACAACTATGAAGAACCAAGGTGTTAACTAGGGGCTTCGATTTCCCCTTTAAAATTTCTATGTCTTTAAGAGGACCAAGTCACCAACGATGGTGAACTAGTCCCACTTGATAGGTCTTTTTGTGATTTTGACATTTCCAAACACCCATTTGGACCAGTTTTCTCGAATCTAGGTCTAGGTCACCCAAATTGGCAGAAGTGCCCCTTTAAGCTTCTACATTAGCATTCGAGACCTCCAGCAGGTCCTTCGAATTCCAGGTGCACACATTCTATCTGATTCATTTATGTTTAGTTTAGTGTACATTTCTTAGGTCACTTTGTATATGTTTGCACACAACATTGTGTTTTTCAACACTTTACATTTTTATAGTTTAGCATTAATAAACCATTCCATTTTTAGTTTATCTCATTCAAACACCTCACAAAACCCTCCAATCAACCCTTAATAACCCTTTGAATGAACCCTAAAATGAAAAGGTGTGAAAGAGAGCTCATTTCTCACTAGCTTCTAGGTGAAAAACCCCTAGAGGCCTATTGGGGAATCCTCTTTCCCTTTCTTCATTTTTGGTGGTTCATTTAGGTGAACCTGACATTCTTGTACCCTTTTTTTTCTAATTTAGAGTCCATCCTTGTCCTAGGCTTAACTTGC
Source organism: Sequoiadendron giganteum (assembly GCA_007115665.2). Taxonomy (NCBI): domain Eukaryota; kingdom Viridiplantae; phylum Streptophyta; class Pinopsida; order Cupressales; family Cupressaceae; genus Sequoiadendron; species Sequoiadendron giganteum. The sequence continues at coordinate 570,437,505 of CM021106.1, read as the reverse complement.
ATTGCATGTTGCATTAGTGAAGTTGAATTCTAAGGTTCAAATTTTGCATTAGTGAAAAGTGCATATAGGTTGCATTTTTGCATCTTAAATCATTAATCATTTTTAAAATTCTACATTTTATTTTTAGATCTGCATTGTACAATACAAAAACCACCTAAATACATCAAAATTTTCTATAAAATCTGAAAAAAAATCCCTAGGAGGACTAAGTTACCACTCTGGGCGACCTAGTCCCTTTAGGCCCCTAAAACTACCCTTTAAAGAGCAAAAAACTCTATTTGTATGCTTTTGTTTTGTGCCATTATCTATTTGTATCAATTGGTTGTGTTTCTGTAACATGCATTTCATTCTATTTCGCATAAATTAGCTCATTTCATGAATTGCACATTTTCACATTTTGCATTCACTGCCTTTTATTTGTAGATTATTGCATAGTGTAATCATTGAATTACTTTGTTTGACATCTGAAAATTTCATTTCATTTTAAGTCTTTACATCGCATTGTAAATTATTCAAACATGTTTGTTTCAATTATTTCCAAAATTACAGAGAAAAATTTAGTAAATAAATATGTTAATCATTCATTCAATGCATGCCCTAGTTATGAGAGTTTAGTGAATGAAAATGTTAATAATTATCTTGAACCTACATTACCTTATATCTATCCTATTTGTGAGGATGATGTTTTAGAAGCAAATACAAACATAGACAACCATGATTATCATAATTATTCCTCTCTTGATACCTCTCCTTCTAGTGATGAAAGTAACTTGCTAAAAGAAGGTACAATTATTGAGCATCATGAAGGTCTTTCTTGTTCTTCTCTTCATCCCCTTTGGGAAGATATATTAGCACAAGAAAATGAAATTATCAACATATTTCTCAACTTTACCTTACATAGTCTCCCTAACCATGATGATCAAACTTTCCCTTCTTCTAATACCCCTCCTCGATACGAAAAGGGTAGGTTGGTGTTAGAAGATATACCTCTTACAACTCCTAAGACTCTCGACCCTCCCTACTTATTTGAAAATCATAGTGATCCTTCTCTTGATGGCTCCTCCCCTTGTAGTGAAGCATGTGATGCACCTCTTCCAAGCTCTCATACTAGGGTCGATAGTATGCAACAAGAGGAGACCTTTGACAATCAAATAAAAACCTATCCTAATCCTTCCTCTCTTCATAATCCCATCATTAATCATTTCCTTAGTAATATTATGCCCTTAAAAGAAGATGTAGAGCCTATATTAGACTCTCAAGTTCCTTAGGGGATGTTAATATTATTCAACCTCAACTGATCCTTTACCCTCCTTCACCCAAACCTAACGCTAAATTTACCCTCTACCCACCTACCCATAATGTGTTGCCATAACCAAGTCATAATACCATTGGTCATACACATTACACCCGAAACAACCCATGATCCTAAAAACCACCCTCCACTTCCTTACCTACATCCTCTCCCATCTTACCTGCTACCCCTCGCTTGAATTCCCTTCTTAGGGAGTATGACCTTGTTGATCAACTAAGCAATACTCCAACTAAAATCTCATTATGGGATCTTATTCAAGTCTCCCCTCACTATCACAACATGATATAAAATTCCCTACAACAAGTTCCCATCCCTTCTAATGAGAAATCAAATGAAATAGAAACTATTATTCATGGAATAAATGTTGATATTTTTTTTCACCAAAGTGAGCTTCGTCCTTTGGATTTACAAAATCAAAATGAAGCCATTGTAATAATATCTCAATACAAAAGAAAAGGGATCAAGACAACTCTTGTAGATACTGGTGTTGCTATTAATGTGTGTAGTGTGAGCCTTTTGGGTAGGCTTGGCATTGACAGATCCCACATCAAACCTGATTCTCTATCTATTAGAGGATTTGACAACATAACTAAGCAACCACTCGGTGTGATCATTATACCTCTTATAGCTAGAATGGCCACATTGGACATAAAAATCCATGTTACGCCTCATGAACTATCATATAATCTTCTCTTAGGTAGACCGTGGATTCATGCTATGAATGGATTTCCTTCCACTCTTCATCACAATATGAAGTAAATCTATAACAACAAAGTGTACACACCTAAAGCTAATCCCAAACCTAATAGTTTCTTAAACATTAAAAAATCTAAAGAGAATCACTTCAACATATTAACACCAACTACCCAAGTGGAACCCACACACTAAACAAATCAAACCAAACATCTTGAGAAAATAACCAAACTCTTAGATGATGATTGGGGTTCCTTAGAATTCACCCCTCCTTTACTAGGAGATTCAAAGATTTCCCACCATGACTCTAACAAGGGAAATGTAGTCTTGTCCACACAAGACTCTGCCAGTCCTTCCCATGCATCCACCTTAACCACTTCAGCCAATGGGGCACATAACGAACAATCACCTGATCCAAAAAAGTTGAAAAATATTTATGGAAAAGGTTATGATCTCATGAAACAACTTGTCTATAGTGGAAAAGGTTGTGGTGCTCATGAAAAAGGTATCTGCAACCCTATCGAGCCTATCACACAAACCACACATCATGGTACTAGTTATTGTACTTTAATTGAAATCACCAAGCCTTCCCCTCACACAAAAAATATCCCAAATCACTCTTCTAACCCCACCTTAGAAAGTTCTCTTTTGCACCAATGTCATCTTGCAACTCACTACTGATTTAGATTTTACACACTCCTCCAAAGGAGTATACAAAATCTCACAATCTCAAGTGCCTTGTGTAAGTATGACATCCTATACTAAGAAGATACCTCTTTGTTAAAAACTACAGGATCACCTTCTACGCTTGATAAAGAGCATATCTTGTTGAGACTCCTCTAATATTACTTGATCTCCCTTCCTCCTTGCACTCGAAATAAATGTTCCCACAAACATTCCTTTTGTGCTTACCACCAAGTTCATGGCAATCACACTAATGAGTGTAAGCCCTTAAGTAGTATAATCCAAAATCTTAGGGAGCTTGGTTTTCTCCCTTATATGGGGGCACCTCATTCCTCTAATCAATATTTATTTTCTCTACCATACATTTCATCCTTCCTATTGGCTCACCCTTGTCCTACACTAAGTGGGGGCAAGGGGTTAGGTAGCCTTTTCCCTTGTATGTCACTTGTCGTTGTCTCTTTCGACTACTCATTAACCTTTCATGAACATATAAGATCAAGTTTGGGATGTGGATGACATGTCTTAAGTTGACTCGCATGTGACATACTCCCCTCTTCTTGACATAGCTTATCAGAAACATATGACTTGGCATAGGGCTTTCTGAACAAGCTCTCATGTCCTCCTTTTCTACTTTAAAACAATTTCTCACAGAACGGTGTTTAGAAATTCCTTTAAAGTGGGGGAAATCATCACAACTCACATTTTCATTGTGTGATCTTAGTTTTCCTACAATCCTCTCTCTTGAAAATATTACACACAATGTTGCTCAGGATGAGACATTTGCATTTTTCCTCTTTTGCATACAAGATGAGCCCTTGCCTCTCTTGGATACAATATGAGTAAATTTTCACTTTGCCTCTCTTGGCAACATTAAATATGATGTTCCTTAAGATGAGACATTCACGAACTAAGCAAAATCCCTTTGAACATTCCTTACATCATTACAAAATTCATTTCCTTTTGTGGCACCTTATTGAAGTTATTGAGAGGTATAACTTGAGTATGGTTTGAGTGGGAAGTCCAACCAATGACACAAATTTCCACATAGCCACCTACGTTTGTGTGAGAACATACCAACCGTGTGTATGTTTCTCACCTTTTGGGACAACTCACCCTGCAGATGACTTGATGTTCTATGGCCCTAGAGTGAGCGCATATTTTCCACCTTATTCTTCGTTTCCTTTGAGTACTTTTCATTGCATGATCATGCATCTCATTTGTCTATAATGCATTCACCCTTGAATGTGTCTTTTCAATTGATGTTAAGTTGACCTAGAATATCAAGTCCTTGGGGGCTTTACCACCTCCTTCTTCTTTGTCATTCTTTTCCATCTCCATTGGGCTACTTTAGTGTGAGTTTGAATCAAGTTCATCCTCTCACTAAAGTGGGGGCTAAATGTGTCACCAAAAAGTGTAGCCTTTGACACTTTCCACTCATTTGGACCCTTTCTTATACATTTTGGATCTTTTTAAGCCTCTTTTTACTCCTTTCCAAGCCTTGTGCCAAAGTGTTGTAAGGTTTTGTAATACATTTTCACACTTTTCTAGGATTTTCATCACTCAATCAACCCTTTATTATGCTATAATGACCCCTTAATGTGCATACATGCCTTATCTTAGTATTTTTTCATGAGACAATCTCGACAAACAATAATAATCACACTTTAATCCTTGACAACCAATGAAAAATGTCCTAGTGGACTAGGTCACCACCTTTGGAGACCTAGTCCCATGTGACATAAAATTTAAATTTAACTTAATATTCTTTAAGGATTTTGTTTCTAAAACCCTAAGGTCAGCTTGTGCGGTGTTATTTCAGGAAAATTAGGGCATAATTTCTATAAATAAAGGCTTTCCCCCTTATTTTTCACTTCTTCCTTCTCATTTTTCCTCCTCACTCAAACTTCTCAAGCATTCATCCACTTCTTCTCAAGAAAGCTAGGGTTTGAGCATTCTAAGTCAACAAAACATCTTTTCTAAAGCACTCAAGGGTTGATTACTACAACAAGACAAGATCTCTCATCATCGAAAGGTAACTTAATCCATTATTTATTGTTTCATATTTATACTTTACATTTTCTATTCATTTTGGTTTAGTTACCTAAAAGGGGTTTGACCAAGGAAAACCCCTAATCCCAAAAAATCAATGTTTTCTCTTCCTATCCTTGTGTGTTTGCAGATTTATGTATTTTAAAGATCATTGAAGGCTTTGAAGACTTGTTGAAGACCTCTCCTTGCTTGCAAAGGCCAAACATCAACCAAAAGTCACTTTCATGCTCGAATATCAGAGTTTCAGAAGTAGAAAACTATGAAGAAACAAGGTACAAACTAGGGGCTTCCATTTCCCCTTCAGAAATTCTAGAAATCCTGAAGAGGACTAAGTCGCCAAAAATGGCGAACTAGTTCCACTGGATAGGTATTTCTATGATTTTCACATTTATAGACACCCATTTAGCAGAAGCAAGCTCTAAACTAGTTTTCTCAAATCTGGGACTATGCCACCCATATTGGCACAAGTGTCCCTTTCGGCTTCTTCAACATTTTCATTAGAATTCCAAACCTCTATCAGGTCCTTCCTCAAATTCCAGTTGCACACATTCTATCTCATTCATTTCTTTTTAGTTTAGTGTACATTTCTTAGGTAATTATGTATATGTTTGCACACAATATTGTGTTTTCCAACACTTTACATTTCTATAGTTTAGCATTAATAAATCATTCCATTTTCAGTTTATCACATTCATGCACTTGAAAAAACCCTCCAAGCAACCCTTAATCCTTTAAATGAACTCACCCAGAAAGGTATATCATTAACGTGAAAGAGAGCCATTTCACAATCAAGAGCTCCTAGGTGAGAAACCCTAGGAGCCTAATTGGGGAATCCTCTATTTTGGTGGTTCAGTTATATTATATTAATTAGAGAAAAATATATTATATAACATTTAAGAATACGTATGCATATATACTAACCCATATGTCACATACTTGATAATATTTTAATTAAAATGGGAAATGTGTGTAATCACAACTACTATACCAATAATTGAACATATCCAAACTATTGGCCCCTCTCCCTTAATAAAATATGAAAGTCATTGATAATGTGTATCAAAAATTAAACTAAATTGAAAGTATTTACAAATTCCATGGAGAACAAGATAACAATTTACAAATGTGACATGTCAGACTTTGTAAACACATTTATTTATTTATTTATTACCAAGTAACAAAGCTTATCTTTGAGAACGCCATAGAGATATTAACCACAAATAAGATAAAGCAACATGTAGACTCATTAAGCCTAAATTTGACTATTGACTTTGCCTGTCAAATGATTTTTTGTGAATTTTAACCGATAGGCTATTTTGTTTGAAGTTTCCATTGGGATTTTTTGTCAACCCAATCGTGAATTGGATTTGCCGGCATCGTAGGTGTCTCGGCTGGCGGGGACTTCACCGAGATTTTATTTGGCAACATTGAGGTTGCCAATTATGTGGGTTGGTGGTGGTGGAGTTGGTATCCTCGATACGTGGAAGCTGAATGGCAAGTGTTTTCTCCTACGAGGCTTAATGCATCATATCGTTGGTGTATGTTGGCAACTGGTGAAGTAAATGCAATATTCAATGTTGCGGTGTGGGAAAGTATACTTTGATTAAGTTGCATTTTCAAAAGACCCATTGCGATGTTGGTTTCATAGCAGACTATAATCTTTAGCTTCAACACCATTGTTTGGGAGATTAGAGGGTTTTAAACTGTTTTGTGGAATGTGTAAGTCATTTTACATGGGTTTTTTGCATAAATGATTAGTAATTGATTGTTTATGTATTTCATTATGTGGTTAGTGTTGCTTTTAATAGTAGGTTCAAGGGTTTTAAAACTGATGTGTTAGGAAATGTCCGAGAAATTATATTGATTAAGTTGCATTGTCGAAAGAGCCATTGTGTTGTTGGTTTGATAGTAGATAATTTGCTTTGGCTCCGTTTCATAGAATATTGGGGGGTTTTAAGACTATTGTGCTCCGAAATCTATAAGTCAATTTACATGGTTATTTTGTGTAAACGATTAATTTATTGTTCATGTCTTTTTTTCTTTGTTTATTGTTTCTTGTTATATGTTTGTATCTTTTCCGTTATACCCATGTTGGAGACATCAAAGAGATTATGGTGATATATGGATGGATTTATTGTAGTTATATCTTCTTTCTTTCACAAAAAAATATGGTTAGGGTTAGTTATTTTTTTGTGTTTTGTTTATTGTTTGTAGTTATTGTGCCTCGAAATATGTAAGTCATTTTACATGGGTATTTTACATAAATGATTAATTTATTGTTCTTGTCTCTCACTATCTGCTTATTGTTCCTTTTTATATGTTTGTATATTTTCTGTTATACCCATTTTGAAAACTTCAAAGAGATTATGGCTCTTTGTGCATGGATTCATTGTGGTTAAATATTATTTCTTTCATCAAAAAATATGGTTAAGGTTAGTAACTTTTTTGGGCTACGTTTATTGTTTATAGTTATGTTTATGCATCTTTCATGATATACACATTAACATAAGAGTGATTGCATATATATATATATATATATATGCACATGGTTAGTATGAAAGTTGTTAAGTGTTATTCCTATAGCTCTTTTAGAATTTCTCTATTTGTGTAGAAGCTCCTTATAAGAAAATTTTATTTGCCATTGCTATTTTGTTTGGATTGAACATGTTATGTCTCTTGTATGAATATGTTTCATGATATTCCATTTTTTGTGACTGTTTGAAGTTCCCCATAACAAAATATTCTTCATGGTATTCTTTTTTCCACTTTTCCATAGCAAATTATTCATTATCATAGTTTTCTTGTTGTATTCTCCATATTTTCAATTTGTACTTAATGTGGGTTCTCAAACATCTACCATATTCCTGTGATTGTTAAGCGTTTTTATGATAGCTCTTTTCCAATATCGCTTTTTGCCTCAACTATTTGAAGTTTACTATAACTAACTTTTCTTCATGATATTCTTGTTTTCAGTTCACCATAGAAAATTGTTTATTATCATAGTTCGTATCTTCTATTATACATATTTTTAAGTTCTATTTAATGTGGGTTTTTGAACATCTGTTAGTTTGCTATCTATAATATTTAGTATGAATTATTGTCTGTAATATCTAGTAGCCAATAAGTGTTATTCTAATAGCTATCAAACAATTTCTCTATTTGTGTTCAATATATATATATATATATGTGTATGTGTATTAGTCTATGTTTTGAAGTATTGATTTTCAGATACAGTTGACATTGTATGTAAATATATATATATACATGTGTGTGTGTGTGTGTGTGTGTGTGTGTGTGTGTGTGTCTATATATATATTTATATTTATATAAAAATATATATAAATATGTATATATATATATTTATATACACATGTATGTGTATATGTATATATGTACGTATGTATGTATAACTAATAATACTTTTACAATTTCCCTGTTTGTCTATAATACTGAGTCCCAGATAATGCAGGTTGAATTTAGAATCGAAAATCCAGTTGTTACATAGATTACTTGTCTTGTATGAATATGTTTCATGGTACTCCTTTTCCTCGATCTTTTTGAAGCTCCTTGTCATGAATTAGTCTATTGTTTTCTCGAATATTTTTTATTTTCTTGTTTATAATATTTGGTGCCAATTATAATACCTCTCATACAATTACTCTATTTTTGTTCAATATATATATGCATATATGTATCTGTCTATGTTTGGAAGCATTGATTTTCACATGTAGTTGACATTGTATGTAAATATATATGTATGTGTATGTATATATAAATATAAATATACATATATATTTATATGCACATCTATGTGTATATGTATATATATATATATATATTTATGTATGTTTAACTAATAGTTCTTTTACAATTTCTATGTTTGTCTGTAAAATTGAGTGCTAGATAATGCAACTCGAATTTAGAATTGAGAAGCCAGTTGTTACATAGATTGCTTGTCTTATATGAATATGTTTCATTGTACTCTTTTCCATTGATATTTTTGAATATCCCCTTAAAAAATTATTCTATTGTTCTTGTAAGAAGGATTGGTTTCAATTTTCTAAATTGTGAATTTTTTGGGCTTTTGGCCATGTGTCATTTTCCTACGATTCCTAAGTGTTTTGTTGTGATTTGAAATATTTTCCCAAGAAAGTCTATATGTGGACATGTATATGTATCTATCTATGTTTGGAAGCAGTGATTTTTAGATACAATTGACATTGTATGTAAATATATATATGTGTGTGTATATATGTCTATATATATATAAATATATATGTATAAATATATATTTATATATTTATATACACATATATGTGTATATGTATATAAATATATGTATGTATGTATAACTAATAGTTTTTTTTACAATTTCCCTATATGTCTATAATACTGAGTTCCAGATAATGCAAGTTGAATTTAGAATAGAAAAGCTAGCTTTTACATAGATTGCTTGTCTTGTATGAATATGTTTCATGGTACTCTTTTTCCCTGATATGTTTGGAGCTCATTTTCATGAATTATTCTATTGTTTTCCTGAATATTTGTTAGTTTCCTGTATATGATATTTGGTGCCAATTATAATACCTCTCATAAAATTACTCTATTTGTTTTTGAAATATATATATGCATATATGTATCTTTCTATGTTTGGAAGCATTGACTTTCACATGCAGTTGACATTGTATGTAAATATATATGTATGTGTATGTATATATATGTATATATAAATATATTTATATGTATATATACATATATTTATATGTATATATATGTGTATATATATGCTTATATGTATACATGTATGTATGCTTAACCAATAGTTCTTTTACAATTTTCCTGTTTGTCTATAATACTGAGCGCTAGTTAATGCAACTTGAATTTAGAATTGAGAATCCAATTGTTACATAGATTGATTGTCTTGAGTGAATATGTTTCATTGTAGTCTTTTCACTCAATATATTTGAAGCTCCCTTTAACAAATTATTTTATTGTTCTTGTAAGAAGGATTGTTTTCAATTTTCTAAATTGTGAAATTTTTGGGTTTTTGGTCATGTGTCATTTTCTTGTGATTCTCAAGTGTTTTTCTATAATTTGAAATCTTTTCCCAAGAAATTCTATATGTGGACATGTGTGTATGTGAAATTTCTTACAAAAAAAATTCAATGTGAAGAATCTAGTGCAAATGGAGAACCTAGTGAAATTGAATAAATTATTGTTAGGCCTTGTTGACATACTGATAGAATTTTAGGTGCAATCGAAGGTACTCCAAACTAAAACTCTATTAGTATCTAAAAAAGGTGTAACAATAATTTCTTTGATAGTATTTGGTTCTTCATTTGAGATGGGCTTCACAAAAAAAATGTGGCCAATAACAAAGGAAGAAATATATACATATATATAGATCGAAACCATTGTGACTCATTCCACAATGTAACAATAATAGAAAAATTGAGAAATTATGGAAGACCTATTACGCGATAAATCCTATTGACACTCAAGCTGAAAAAAAAATCTTGATAGACAGTTTAAACAAATAAAAGAGATATTAGAAAGAATAACACTTAAAAGCTACAATACTCTACTATCAAACCAACACAACAATGCCTCTTTGAACAATACAAATTAGTCAATATATTTTCTTGCACATTTCAGAGTATGCTATCCAATACATATATATATATATGTATATATATACATATACATATAGACACAAAAAATACACCTATAAGGTTGGTGCCTGAGGGTTGTGTAGTAGAGTGGGAAGAGCTAGAGTCTATTATCAAGAACTAGGAAAAGGAAAAACATGAAGAACAGTCCCACAAGAAAGCACATACCATTCAGCTTCTGTCTATCGGTGGAACCAAATCCACCATCACCTGCATGCCTAATTGCAAGGCTCCACGTAGCCACAAAAAGCATGTCCAAATCCCCACTGATTGGAAAATTCCTAGTGCCAAAGAATCCAATTCACATCTGGGTTGTCAAAACTCCCGACATAAACTTCAAACAAAATAGTTGATATCAAAAGCAAGGAAAAATGAATAGTGGCATACATGTTGAAATAAGAGAGGTTCCTAACAATTCTCTTGTCAATTGAGGATCTGAGATACATTATTTGGTACTAAATATGACAGGTAGGGAGGGGGATTGTAAAAGAGCTATTAGGAAAATAGTTAAAAAACAAAATGGGAAAAGAAATGAACAATAAATTAATCACTCCAACACCTCTTATACAATTTCTCTACTTGTCTTCAATATTTATTACCCAAGAACATACCTTGAATCTTGTATTGATGTGTTTAATTATATTATTTTTCTCACATCTTTTTGAACTGGAGAGCCATCCATAAAGCTTCACTCTGCACACTATAAAGACTGTATAATGACTAAAAAAGTGCATAAATATTCTCAAAGAGAGTTATTCATACAAGAGAAGTAGTCTATGTAACAATCAAGCTATCAATCAAAAATTTGAAGTACATTCTTTGTAGTAATTGCACAACAAAAAGAACTTGTAAAGGTAATGATTTGTGCCTGTTTTATAGTAGCTTGGATGATTTTGAAAGTGTTGATCTTAAGAATTTGTGAGTTGTATATATAACCAACTCCACCACTGCTTTCCTGCATAGTTTTGAGGCTCCACGTCACCATAAAAAAATCCGTCCAAATCCCCACCAGATGGAAAATTCCAAACATCGGAGAATCCAATTCATGCCTAGGCTGTCAAAAATCCTGGTGGAAGCCTCAAACAAAATAGTTGACATCGAAAACCAGGAGAAATAAATAATGTGATACATATTGAAACAAACAAGGTTCCTAACATTTGGCTTGTCAATTAAAGATTCAAGCTATATTATTTGGAACTAAATATGATAGGTAGGAAGGGGAATTGTAAAAGAGCTATTAGGAAAAAAGTTAGAAAAATAAAATGGGAAAAGACGTGAAAAGTAAATTAATCACTCCAACACCTTTTATACAATTTCTCTAGTTGTCTTCAACATTTATTACCAAATAACATAGCTTGAATCTTGTATTGATGTGTTTAATGATATTATTTTTCTTGCATCTGTTTGAATTGGAGAGCCATCCATAAATCTTCACTTTAGACACTATAAAGACTATAAAATGACTAAACAGGTGCATAAATATGCTCAAAGATAGCTATTCATACAAGAGAAGTAGTCTATGTAATAGTCGAGTTGTCAATCAAAAATTTGAAGTACATTCTTTTGTAGTAACTACACAACAAAAATAAGTTGTAAAGGAAATGGTCCTTTCTTGTTTTATAGCAGCTTGGATGATTTTAAAACTATTGTGCTTCAAAATTTGTGAGTTCTATATATATATATATATACCAACACCACAATGCAAACACCCATGTAAAATGACTTAGATATTTTGAAGAACAACAATTTTAACATCAACAATAAATAAATCATTTATGCAAAACACACATGTGAAATGACTTACAAACTGTGAAGAACAATAGTATTAAAATCCTCCAATTTTCTATGAAACCAGCATCGCAATGGTTGTTTCAATAATACAACTTAATCAAAGTATACTTTCACACACTACAACACTCAATATTGTATTTACTTCATCTACCCCCATTGTACAACAACAACATAATGTATTAACACTCCCACAAACAAACACAAACAACCATGATCCGTTGTAGACTCAGTGTTGTTTTACAACATGTAGACATATTTTATTGGAATTTGTAGTGAACTAGTGGAAGTTGTATCAAAATAAATACACTAAAGGTTGGTTGAATGGTGTTCTAGCTTTAGCTGCAGAAGTTATTGATAGTTGCATTCCTCGATTTGTAATTGGAAACGATCACAAAAATCTATTCATACAAGAGAAGTAGTCTATGTAACAGTTATGTTGTCAATCAAAAATTTGAAGTACATTCTTTTGTAGTAACTGCACAACAAAAATAAGTTGTAAAGGCAATGGTTCATGCCTATTTTATAGCAGCTTGGATTATTTTAAAACTATTGTACTTCAGAATTTGTGAGTTATATATATATATACCAGTTCACCACAATGCAAACACCCATGTAGAATGCCTTAGAGATTCTAAAGAACAATAGTTTTAACATCAACAATAAATAAATCATTTATGCAAAACACACATGTGAAATGACTTAGAAATTATGGAGAACAATAGTATTAAAATCCACCAATCTGCTATGAAACCAACACCACAATGGTTGTTTCAATAATACAACTTAATCAAAGTATACTTTCACACATTGCAAAACTCAATATTGCATTTACTTCGTCCGCCCCATTGTACAACAACAATAGAATGCATTAACACTCCCATGAACAAACACAAATAACCATGATCTATTGTAGACTCAGTGTTATTCGGCAACATGTATACATCTTTTGCTGGAATTTGTAGTGAACTAGTGGCAGCTGAATCAAAAGTCATACACCAAAGGTTGGCTAAATTATGTTCCAGCTTTAGCTACAGAAGGTATCGATAGTTGCATTCCTTGATTTGCAATTGACAACGATCACAAAAATCAAACATCAGCATGGGGCCATGTGCATTTTCTTTTGCATTCTTCCCCATTAACCAACAAAGGACAAGTAGGATAACAAAAAGACTCTATTTTTGCAATTTGAATTCTTGCTTTAAAAATGGCTTCAACAGTTTCTAGCAACCCAAGGCAGTTGTTCAAGATGAATGCAATAGTAACTCTATCATTTACATTTCAGTCTTGGGTGTTTTTGTAATAGTTTTTTAACAATTTCTCTATTTCTCTATAATATTTAGTGTTAGACAATGTACCTCCAATTTTGAATTGACAAGCCAGTTGTCACATAGATTGCCTGTGTTGTATAAATATGTTTCATGATGTTGTTTTCCCCACTTTCCCATAATGCACTGTTCATTATTGTAGTTCACATGTTCTATTCTCTATGTTTTATTATTTTTTCCTTGGAATGATGCTTTATAAGTTACTTATTCCATATGGTAATCATGTTGATTACATGCTACACATACCTCTACTTTACCATGGCCCTCCAAAAAAAAATACAGCATTGAACACTATTTTTGCTTCCTTCCGTGCCACCATACAACAATACCAACACACATTACCCCTTGTGCGAGCACACACTTTCCATCCAATGTTATTTTTGACCTTTTCCTTGTGTAATCTTTTATAATTTGTCATAGCATAGCACTAGACACTGCAATTACTTCCTCACCCTCCACCGCACAACAATGCCAACATGCATAGACCCTTGTGCGAGCAACCACACTCGATTCACAGCTGCAGGAAGCAGTTTGAGGTGCAGGCACTTTATAAAACAATTGATGTGGTTAAGGAGTAGGGTGTCAAGAGTGCATAATGTGTCATGAAGACTTTGTGCATCAAGCTCATGGCATGTAATTGATAAAAATGAAACTACTTTTCTTTGACAAGCATGTTTTTTTTTGTAGATAAAGATCTGGATAATTGTAATTATGGGTTATGTAGTTCATTGGTCAAATAATTGTGAAATGCGTATTGCATTGGAGAGTGTGAGGATGAAGAAAAGGAGGATTTTTTTTTCCCTATAGAGCATGCAGGCATGTGCTATGGAATTTGTGGTGTTTGTTATGACTATAATTCATGGCATTTTCAAACAAATTATAAGTCATGTTGTTCACTATTGATTTTATAGCACTTATGTTTGCATGCTCTATAGGGGAAGAGTGATTTGGTGTGTGTGTGTCGGGCTTCTCCAATTCATGATTATGTGTATTGCATAGTCTATGTTGTTTGGCCATCCTGTCGTTGTTGTGCACTAGGGAAAGGGGAGGTAATTGCAATATTCAATATTTCATTTTGAGAATGTATATTGTTATGGTTGTATTGTGAAAATGACCCACTGTGAGGTTGGTTGGATAGAAAACTATTGAAAAATGGTGCCACGCACCTTTGTTAGATAGAATATTGGAGGTAGGTATGATTTTTGTTCTCCACAGCCTACAAAATTTGGCCTCTTATTTTTGCTATAAGTTGTGTTGCAATGTATTTTTCCATGTTCCATACACATCTAAGAAACAAGAGACATTTTGATAGATTGAAATAAAATGTTGCTTTCGTTGTAAGCAAAAAGAAGGTTTGTTTTATGAAATTATATTTTACTAAGTTATACATTCTACTATTTTCTTCATGTATGGCGAGATAGGTTCTAGTGCATTTCAAAATCAGGTATGTTTATAAAGTTATTTGTTTGCAATTTATGCTTTCAAGCAAAGCCTTTCATATTCCTTTCATGTCTTCCTTTTAACAATATATGGTTATTTTATCCATGAAATTGGTTATGTTTCCAATCAAGATCTCCCATATATTATTTTTTTCCTATAGTTATCAACATTACAGACAAGTCACAAGTCCCATCTTGCCCAATTCTTTATTTGCATCCCCTTTTCCTTAAAGTTATTGCAGCAAAAAAACACTACAAAAAAGGAAGTAATTTATGAGAACAGGGTTTTCTTTTTGCAACTTCGACATTGTGCAATATATGATATGCATGCATGCATGGATTCTTACATTCACTAGAGCATAATAAACATAGTCTAATCCACACATTACATTAACCCATGTCTCTATAGTTAACTTTTTCAGCTATTGACGAAAATCATCCATAAGTACTTGTTTATTAACATTATTATCTTTTTAAAGTTGTTACATGAAAAAAAAATAGTACCATATAAGAAATCATATATGGAAACAACAAAATCTTTGACAATTTTCCATTTTGTGATATATGATATGGTTCCATTAAATTTCTGATGGGCCTTGCATAATTTTCTTTCTTGAGGGTTTGGCTAGAGCCCATGAGGCTTCATGATGTCAATATGGTAGGGAGGAGGAGAACGATCATGGGTTTTATGGTTTTTCCTTTCACCATCATATATTGGCTGCTACAAATATACAACACATTTTATTCTATTGACTGCATTTTCTACATGCTTATAGAGCTATCTTTTCAGCTTGGCAATTGAACTGTTTAAACCTAGTTGTTTATGATGATACCTATTTTTTGTACTTTATAAGAACAATTATATGATGAAATCCTAAATGTTTGTCTCTTAAAATCTATACATAGGTAAAAAAATTTGAAACATATTGATACAATATTGAAGTTGTGTCCTTTTGTGGCGAATCTTGAAGAAAAATGGAGAATTGTGTAAGGAGCTTTTGGTCAAAAGATTAATATTCAAAAAAGTTCTTTATTTTTCTTCAATACTCCGGTTAGAAGGAAAAACAAGATTACTAATATTTTTGGCTACAGGGTGGATGCTCTTCCTTCAATATATTTGGGCTTGCCCTTGGGCCTCAAGCCCTCTGACTCTTTCTGGAATTCCTTGGTGGATAGATTCAATAAAAATTGGTGGGATGGAAAGGTGCTCTTCTTAGTCAAGCTGGTAAGATTCAACTCCTCAAGGCCACTCTTTAGAACCTTTCGATCGATGCTCTTAGTATTTTTAATATCCCTATTAAATTTGCGGAAGCTATTGAAAAATTTGAGAAACGTTTTGTCTGGTTTGGGGTTGAAGAAAGGAGGTGTTTTCCCCTCATTGAATGGGACATGGTTTGTAGACTGAAGAAGCTAGGGGGATTGGGCCTCAGAAAAATCAGAACCATGAATAAATTTCTCCTTGCTAAACAGATTTGGAGAATTTTCTCCTCAATCAAAGAATGGAAGAGAATCTTAAAAAGTAAATATCTGGCCAACATTTGCTCTCTAAATTCATTGCTGGATTCTCAAAGTCTACCCTATGGTTCATCTATATGGAATGATATCTTAAAAGGCAGTAAAGTCCTTCACTTGGGAATGGGATGGACCATAAGAAATGGGAATCTTGTGAGGTTCTAGGAGGATAGATGGATCTTGACGGAACCTTCAGTTTCCTTTGACAATTTCAAACAATGGTTGGACATGTGTAAGGCTACTTTTGGTATCTTAGTTAAAGATTATTGGAGGGATGGGTGTTGGGTGAATCTTTGTCAGATTAGTATGGATCTTGCCCCTATCCAGTCATCCCTTATGGCTTTCATAATGGACATGAATTATCAGGAGGACATCATGGTTTGGACGGCTAGTTCGTCAGGCAACTACTCAGTTTCTTGAATTTCTTCTACTGTCTCTTTGTTGTCTTTATCTCCAAGCCCTCCTCCCTTCTGAGCCAAAGCTTGGCTAAGCCACTTGACCCCTAAGGTTAATATTCTCTTTTGGATTCTTCTTCAGAACAAGGTGCTTACAGTGGATAATCTCTACGAGAGGGGTTTTCAGATCCCCAACCACTAATACCTCTGTAAGAGTGCAGTGGAAATAGCTAACCATTTGTTTATTCATTGTCCTTTTGTGAATTCTATATGGGATAGGTTCTACTCTCTGTGGAGTATCTCTTGGGTGTCACCTGGTACTATTAAAGATCAATTTACTCAGTGGGTTGTGCCCTCCTCTAACCCGCATATTCGCAAGTTGTGGTCTTTAACTTTCCCTTATATTGCCTAGGGAGTTTGGAAGGAGAGGAACAATAGAGTTTTCAGGGACAAGGAAACTATGAAGAAACTTGTGTTTGATAAAAAATTTAGGCTCCTTTGGGAAAAATTCAATTTGGCTCCTTATCATGAGGTGTTCATGGAATCTATGGTTTGTTCGACTTATGACTTTGAAATGGCTAAAGTTTGGGAGATTAAAGGAGATGTATCCTTTGCTTCTAAACCAGCTAAAAAGAATCGTGATAGTGTTGTATGGTGTCACCCTCCAAAGGGTTGGATTAAATCCAATTTTGATGGGGCGGCGAAAGGGAATCCAGGATTAGCAAGGAGTGGGTGTGTGTTATGTGATGATAAAGGCATGTTCTTTGCTACGGTAGTTGTCTCTTTGGGGAAACAAAATAATCATCTAGCTAAAGCTATAGGAGCCTACCAAGTCATTATTTTGGCTAATAGTATGAACTTTAAAAATATTTGGATAGAGGGCGACTCCAAAAATATCATTGATTTCCTCCTTGTCTTTTCGCCCCCATCTTGGACTATTAAATATTGGATTGATGAAGCTAGGGCCACTTTATCCAAGTTCGAGAAAGTTAAAATTTCCCATATCTATAGGGAAGGGAATGGAGTGGTGGACTTCTTTTCCAATGAGGGAATAAGACATAATAGAAAGGTGAAATGGTAGAATTACAAAGATTTGCTTGCTAACATCTCAGCCCTAATAAACTATGATTGCACTTATGGGAGAGAAGCCGCATTTAAAGATGATTAAAGAGAAAGGTGCCAAGTACCGATATTTCATAAGATTTGATGGAAAAATCATAATGAATAGGACAGATGGGTTGAGCTTGCACGTTTTGTGGGTGCTTTGGTTTTTGTTGTGAACTCATAAGTTCGTATTTTCATGGTGTGGGCTATCAGAGCAAGAGATCGATGACAATGGGAAGAAGCAGGAAAAGAGTTGAGCCTACTGTGTGTACAAAGAATAAAGATAATTCCAAGGTTTGGAATAAAATTGAGTAGGGAGGGATTCAACCATTCATTAAAAGACTTCATGGTCCAGACCTCAGAGCTACTGATTATTTTTCCAAACATTGGAACAAAGGAAAGATCATCATCTTTGGGAGGAAGGTGCTGGTGGATGAGGCGCGAATTGGAGAAGTTACTAGTCTCTCTATTGATAGAGTGAAAATTTATAGTGTCAGGAAATTTTTGGACGAAGTTGTTATTAGTTTTCCAAAGTTGGAGGAGGAGAAAAAGAGACTTGTTAAAATCTCTAATAGCTATTTCAAGTCGAGCAGGATCAAGAAAATTTGGAGGGAGGTGCTCAGAGTCTTAATGGAATATATTACGTTGGATGGGAGATTTACCAGAGTATATGGGTATCATTTTGTGTTACTTAACCACTTCAGATATAAGGTTAGGGTTTCTTTCCCCTACTACATGTGTTCTTTGAATGATAGTATTGAGGAGTTTAGGAAAAGTATTGAAAATAATCTGGTCATGCATGTTGGCCTTATTCGGCTTATTTATGAGCACTTCAAAAATATGACAGTTGTCTCTAACCCCACTACTGCCTCGGCCTCGGAGGGCTATGACACAAAGTCTAGCTCACAAGAGGAAATCAAGGGCTCGGACCTAGACTGGGTGGATGAGATTACTCCTCCTCCTAGTAAAAAAAGGAAGAATGCCCCTTCTGCTAAGCCCTCAAATAAAAAAATATTGTCCTCGAAAAATTCCTCATGAAGCATCTGTGTTAAAGGACAAGATAAGGGATGATCCTCTTGTAGAAAAATTGGTGGCCTACTCAGAGGATTCTCTGGATGATGACATTGCGAAACCTTCCAGGAAGGAGGTCTCCTCTGCCTCTTTCCACTCTATTCACAGAGATGTTGGGCCCATATCTCATGTGGATCTAAATCTTGATGACCCTACTTTTGAATCTGATAGGGACTTTAATGGTGATATCCTTTCTATGGCCAAAAAGTGAGCGATTGATAATTTTAAAATTCTGAAGTGGGCCTTTCATGAAATTAAGGACCTAAATCTTAAAAATAGAGCTATTACTAGTAAAATGGAAATCTTGGAAGCTAAAGTGGCGGAGTAGAACTCGATTGAGGCATTATGGATTGCGGAAGAGAAGATGGCCATGGCTAATTAACTCCAGAAAGAGGTAGACTTCACTAAAAACCTTAAGAAAGATGGTGAGAACCTTGGAAAAGAGATTGATAAGATTAGGCAAGCCTTGAAAGCCACTATTGAACACAACCACAAAATTGTTAAAAACAACTCTACTGTCTTGAGATTTGGTGGAAAAAATGGATAACACTCAGCAGGGTCTTCTGATTGTGGATCTAAATGCTGAGAAGAATAAAAACAAGGTGGAGGAATTGGGCCCTTCAAAGAGAACTAGAGCCAACATGAAGAGAAGAATGGATTCAACACCTCTGGAGACCCAGGATCTGAATATGGTGGCTTTGGATTTGGACATCTTGGAAATGGAAGTGGCAGAGACCTTAAAGTTTCTGGGTTAGGTTTGGTTGTGCTTCGGCTGTCGTAAGGTTTTTTGTTGTCCTTTTGTTGGGTTCTGTTGGTGGCTATTGTTCTTTCTTGTTTATCTATGGTGTGTAGCCTATCTTTTCCTAGACTTTATTTTGATATACCTTTTATCGGTTTGTAAACTTTGCGGTTTTGGGTCCCTGTAAAACCTATTTTTTCCTCAATCAAAAACAATAATTTTCTACTAAATATTATAAACAAAAACCCACATTAAATAAAGTTTTAAAATATGGAGCATAGGAGAGGCAAACTACAGTAATAAATAGTTTTTTATGGGGAGCTAAAAAGAACAATATCATGAAGAAGAGTATGGTATCACGAAGTTCAAACATATGCGGAAAAAATAATATCATAAAACATATTGATACAAGACATATAACATGTTTCATCCAAAAAAAACAACATATACATAGGGAAAAAAAAAATTAAAGTAGTGGAAAGGTACAACTAAATGTCATGTTTGTACTTTATATGAATCTACAAAAATTTAGGATTTTGAAAGTTAAAAATAATAGTTCTTTTACAATTTCTCATTTTTGTCTATAGTATTGAGTGTGAAATAATATAGCTTCAATTTCAAATTAACAAGTGATCTATTACATAGATTTCTCATGTTGTATCAATATCCACTTGCCCAAAATGAACTATTCATTATTGTAGTTCACCTATTCTATTATCCATTTTCTTAAGTTTTATTTATTGTGTCTTGCATTTTTAATGTTTACAATGGGATGTTAAGGCTTCTATTTTGCAAATATAAAAGTAATTTATTACTTATTTTTTCATATATAAATTTGTACATTCATCGAACTTATCCCACTCTCTACACAAGGTATACCTGCATCTTGTTTATGTGATCTCTTCTGTTCCAGATACATTACATATTATTTTTTATAAACTATGCAACTATTTATATTTTTTAATTTACATATTATCTATGAATTACACGTGTTCACCATACTAAGCTTCAAATCCTCCATCTCAATAACTATATCTGATTGAAACCATTTTAGATTGCAAACATTCTCAACTGTAATTGTACATCTCCACAATACTAAATAGCTTTGTGATCACATGTTTGGAATGGTGTACAAGTTGTAACTACATTCTATTTATATAGAAGGTAAGGTTGTATGTACTTTATTCCATGTCTTATTTCATGACTACATGTCAAATTATTTGTCTTGAATGATACAACTATATATTTTTCTAAAAATGTATAATACTGATTTCAAATAAAGAAAATTCTTATGTTAATGATATGAGATTTCCAAAATCTATAATGATTTTTTATTTTTGGATATTTGATTGTGTTTATTTTTTAGGATAAAAATTTCAAACACAATCAAATATCTAGAAACAACATACTTAGGTGGCCAAACATTGGCTTCACCGTTGATCATAGTGGTGGGAAATGTATTCTCTTACTCGGGGGTTTGATGGCAGCCTATGAGACTACGTGAGGCAATTTGGTAGGGTGGAGAGCAAGGCTTATTTTCTTCTATTCATACTACATCTAGTTGCACCTAGGAGGTATGCCTACATCTTATCTAACACTTTTGTTTTACAAATATGAACATAATATATTCCTATGTTTGGATATATATATTTGCACATTGATTGAGCTTCATTGGTTTTGATTTTAATATGGTCCCATTTTTTATAAGTGCCCAAACATTGCCTTCACCATTGATCATAGTGGTGGGCAATGTATGTTCTTTCTTGGGGGTTTGGTTATAGCCTATGAGGTTGCATGACCCAATATGGGAGGGTGGAGAGCATACCTTCTTTCCTTCTATTCATACTACATCGAGTTGCACCTAGGAGGTATTCTTGCATCTTATCTAAGACTTTTGTCTAGCAAATACAAACATAATTTATTCCTATGTTTGCATATATATATTTGCACAATCATTGACTTCCTATGCTTTTTATTTTAATGTGGTGGCCACATTGTTTTTAGTTTGCTAACAAATAGCGTAATTGTATAAGAGGAGTTGCATTATTTGGCATTTGATATTATAGAGGAATAGGGGAATTGTAATAGAACTATTAGTAAATCCTACATACATATATTTATGCATTTATACATATATATACACATGTATATATATTTGTATATACATATATATATGTATATATCTATACGACTCACAAGTTTTGGTACACAACTGTTTTAACACCCTCCAATCTTCTATAAAATAGAGACGAAGAAAACAATTTTTACAATAGTCTTCTATTAAGCCAATACCATTGTCATGCTAGGTACAAAAAAAATATTGTGACACAATTCTTAACAACCAATCTATGTAATAGTTGGCTTGTCAATTCAAAATTCAAGCTACATTATTTAGAACAAAAATTTCTTTTGCAATTTTCCTATTTGTCTATAATATTTAGTGCCGGCTAATGTACCTTGAATTTTGAATTGACAAGTGAACTGTTACATAAATTTCTTCTCTTCTATTGATATTTTTCATGGTATACTCTTCTCCTCACCTATTTTAAGCTCTATGTAACAAATTGTTGCTTCCCATAGTTCACTTCCTATTCCTTAAATTTTCAATCTATACAGTGTTGCTCCTGATAAAAGTAACCCTTCTAGGTGATTCACAAACTTGACAATCTCAATCCTTCATATTTTGATGAACAATGTAAGTCTTGAATGAGAATAAAGTATCATGAGGAAAACATGGACAATAGAAAAGGGCAATAACCTATATAAAAATCATATGAAAATTACACCACAATTGGTGTTTCAACAATGCAACTTAATCAAAGTATAGTTTCCCACACTATGGCATTCAATATTCCATTTAATCCATCCACCTGCATTTGCTTCACCCGTGCCCACTACACAACAACGCCAAAATGCATTATTGCTCACATGGGCAAACACTTTACTTTACGTTCAACTTCTGCGTATTAAGGACCCCATCTCCACCACCACCAATCCATGTAATCACCAAGCTCTACGTCGTTGTGAAAAAACATGGTCAAGTCATTCCCATCTAGAGCATTTCTTTCACTGGTAAATCCAATTCATGGTTGCCCTAGCGAAAACCCCTATGGAAAATTTAGACAAAATAGTCTCTTGGTTGGGGCATCCCTGACGCTGCCTTTGATTCTTAAGTGTTTTCCTGATAGTTGATTTAAAATTTCCATATTTTTTCCATAATATTTAGTGGGAAATAATGTAGCTTGAATTTTGAATTGACAATGCAACTATTACATAGAATTTGTTGTTACATCTTGTCTAGACAGCAATACAATTTGTGGTAAGCAAGAATATGCTACAAAATCAAATCTATACATGCATTTCACTGACCTGTTAGAAAAACACTTAACAATCAAAGGAAAATGAGAGATGTTTAGAACCCTTCATTAAATAGAATATTAAAATATGGAGAATAGAACATGCACAGTACGAGAATGAACAGTTTGGTATGGGGAGCTAGAAATAAGAATATCATGAAGAACAATTTGTTAATGGGAAGTTCAAATAGTTGAGAAAAAAATAATACCATGGAACATATTGATAGAATAGGAAAAGCAAAATTGGAAAAAGACCTATTAGGAAAACACTTAAGAATGAGAAGAAAATAGGTGATGTTGTCAAAATGACATTAAATAGAACTTTAAGATATAGAGAATAGAAGACACAAACTATGATAATGAACAATTTGTTATGGGGAACTTAAAAGAAGAATATCATGAATATCCATGCCTATATAAAATTATTCATTACTATAGGTCACCTATTTTATTCTTCATGGTGTTGAAGTCTTTTTAATGTGGGTTTCCAACCATCTATACTTTTCCTATGATTACTAAGTGTCTTTCCACTTATATAACATGTATTAGAATGAGACTTATCTAGTGTTTAATATTATACAAAAAATCCATATTAAATAGAATTTTAAAATATGCAACATAGAAGAGGGAAATTACGAGAATGAACAATTTGTTATGTGGATCTCGAAAGAAGAGTGCCATGAAAAATAACTTGTCATGGGGGAATAAAAACAGATGAGGGGAAATAAATATTATAGAAGATATTGATAAAACACATATAACATGTTCTATCCACACAAAATAACCATGATAATTAAGATTTTGTTATAAGGAGCTTGAAATAGTTGAGGGAAAAAGAGTATCATGAAACATATTAGTGCAAGACAAGTAGTCTCTGTAACAGTTGCAAGATGTATTAGAATAAGACTTTAGAATCACACGTAAATGGGTGTGTAATAACTCATTTGCAATTTCTCTATTTGTCTAGAATATTTAGTGCCAAGGAATGTAGCTCAAATCTTATTGATTGAGTCTCTAGCATAATAGGAATTTTGTACAAGTTATTGCTACTTATTGTCTTTATGAGTTATATTTAATGTGGTTTTGGTGCCGAAGCATGTAGCTTTAATTTTTAATTGACAATCCAACTCTTGCACATACTGCTTGTCTTGTATGAATATGTTTAGTGTGGGTTTTTGATCATGTGTGATGAATGGGAAACTTCAAATGCATAAGCATCTTTGGCAATATACCCATTAACATAGGACCAATTGCATATATATGTGTGTGTGTGTGCAGAGGCTTACTATAAAAGCAGTTAAGTGTTATTCTAATAATTCTTTTAGAATTTCTCTATTTGTCTATAATATTTAGTGGCAAGTAATGTAGCTCAAATTTTCAATTATTCCTGTGGCATTATACACATTTTGTACAATTACTTCCTTGGTATCTTTCTAATTGATTTAACTTTAAATCCTTATAAAGAGGACAATGTAGATTGTGAATGATATGTGGAAATCAATGCTTTGAAACATACACATACACATATATGCATATATATATTGAAAAAAAATATAGAAAAGCATTTAATTAAGAATTGTGTCCTTGTGTTAGTTTTTTTCTGCTTGGCATGGCACTTTAGGTGTTTCTTATTTTATTCTTCCTCTAACAAGAATTGTTCTTTACTTTCAAATTTCTGAAATTTTATGCTATTTTTAACTTTGTTTATATTAAAATCTACATAAATAAAAATAAAGATATCATACACAACTGTTTAGACATACATGTGTATATATAGATTATTGTTGCATTGTGAAATGAGCCCTAGTGGTTTTGGTATATATATATGGATATATATTTCTGCCTATATGTATATTTTTAAATATGAAAGGGGCATTTCAATATATACATATATATAAATATATATATATATGTATATATATTTATATTTATATATATATACATTTTTATATATATATTTATATATATATATATAAATATATATGCGCATATGTATCTCTCTATGTTTCAAGTAATTCAATACCATTTCCCTTTTTCTCAATAATATTTATAAGAAGTGTGTTTATTTCTCGGGGGTTTCAGTAGAGCCCACGAGGCTTCATGATGTGAATATGGTAGCGAGGAGACCGATCGTATGTTAAGTTTTTTCTCATGTGAGCGTTAATACATCCTGCCTTTGTTGTGTGATGGAGCATATTGTTATAAGGAAAAAATCCTATGTATCAGTTGTAAGAGGTATTGGAATAAAATTTCATAAACACGCGTAAATGACCGATGGACGGAAACCTTTACCCTCTTTTCAATTTCTTTGGTGTGTGTATCTTTTTGTATCAGTTGTCATTTACCTATGATTCTTATCTATTTTCCTAATTGATACAAGATGACCAATCTATCTGAGGGTCAACTTCTCAATTCTAAATTCAAGCTACACTATTTGACACTAAATAGTATAGACAAATAGGTAAATTGTAATATAACTATTAGGAAAATACTTAAGAACCACAAAAAAATAATAGATGGTCATAAATCAACTTTAAAATATGGAGCATAGAAGAGAGAAACTATGATAATGAATAGTTTGTTATGGGCAACTGAAAAAAAATATATCATGAAGAACACTTTGTTATCACAAAATTAAAGGAAATGATAAAAAAACAATATCATTAAACATTTTGATAGAACACAAATAACATGTTCCATCCAAATAAAGTAACCACGACAAATTTTTTAGAATTTTAAAAATTGAAAACAATCCTTCTTACAAGAACAATAGAATAATTTATCATAGGGACCTTCAAATAAATGAGGCAAAAAGAATATTATACAAAATACTGATACAAGACAAACAATCTATGTAACAGTTCTATTGTCAATTCTAAATTCATATTTTTTTTGCAATTCTTATTAACCAATGAGGGACATTTAGCAGCATACTTTGCTCAGGAGCTAAGCTCCACACTGTCATAAAAAAACCTAGACAAGTCTCCTCTATTTATCTATAATATTTAGTACAAAGTGATGTAACTCGAATCCCTAGTTAACTTTGTGGTGTTATAGCCATTTTGCACAAATTATGACTACCCATTTCCTTTAAAAGTTCTTTTGTTGTGCGGTTATTGCAAAATACTGTACTTCAAATTTTCAATTCATTGCTCGACTATTACATAGATTACTTGTATTGTATGAATAGCTATCTCTAAGAATCTTTATGCACCTTTTTAGTCATTATACAGTCTTTATAGTGTCCATAGTGAAGCTTTGTGGATGGATCTCCAGTTCAAACAAATGAGAAAAAAAGAATATCATTAAACAAATCAATACAAGATTCAAGCTATGTTCTTTGCTAATAAATATTGAAGACAAGAAGAAAAATTGTATAAGATGTTTTGGAGTGATTAATTTATTGTTCATGTGTTTTCCATTTTATTTTTTTAACTATTTTCCTAATAGCTCTTTTACATTTCCCCTTCTGCCTACCATATTTAGTACCAAATAATGTAGCTTGAATCTTCAATTGACAACCCAATTGTTACATAGCTTGCTTGCTTCAAAATTTATCTTTGGATGTTGTTCCTACAATATTTCTCAAACACAAACAAGCGTTAGCATTGTTAGTAAACTTAAGCAACCCAAAACAAGCATCCCTATGAAATACTTGATCATGCTACCTATGTAAACAAGATAAGTAGAATAAAACAACTAAATGGAAGCATAAGAAAGGAAGATAAAACTCTATTCCATAGTGGGAGTGGTGCTCCTTTGATGTGGAAAGGATTCTCTTTCTCAACCCCCTTGATAAGCTTCAAATGTGATTGAGATGCAAGTTCCTATAGTGCAAAGTGCATAAGATTGTAGATGATAATGAAAATGCTTGATATTGTAGTTGGATTTGGAGTAGAAGTTCCTTCTACTTATAGGTTGAAGGTTTGAAAGATGGAGAGATGGAAGGAATTTGGGACTAATCATGAGCCAATGGTAAGGTCCCACTTTTCAACATGTTAGTGGAGGAGGAATGAGCACATTTTGGAGAATGTGCAAGTAAATGCAACTTGGTGGATTTAAAATTTGAAAGATGGCTTTAAATGCATATGGTTGAGACATTTTGAGGGGAAATTTGTTTGGGAAAGAAATTCAAACAAATGGAGTTAATGAGGGAATATTCCTTGGGAATATGCCTTGTGAGGGAAAATAGGGGTAATTAGATAATTAATTAAAATGAATTTCATGTGCAAGCGGGTGGGTTAGTTAAGGGTTTAGGTTTGAATTAGGTTGAGTCAAAAGCTAGAGAATGGGTAATTATGAAATTAGAGGTTAATTAATTTACATTAATTAACTTGGTGGATTTTAGGGGTTTTGACATTTGATTTAATCAATTTAATTTATTAAATCAGATGAGAGGACCTTTAGGACTTAATTAAATAATTTGATTTATTTAATCAAGTATGATTCACATTAGTGAACTAATCAAATAAATTGAATTATTTGATTAATAGAGGAAATGATGTTAATTGATCAGATTTAGATGCATGATGCTAGTTAGGATTATTTTCATGTCTACATTTTGTCCCTCTTTGAAGCAATGCACTTCCTGGATTGGTTCAGAGAATGATGTTGACAAGATCAAAGTTTATTTATTTTTTTAATTTTTCAAATGCCCCAGCGAAAAGAAATGCATTGGTACATTGCCCTCTCCAGAGATTGAGCAAAAAGTACAATTTGAGGGTCGATCTCATGACAAAGAGGTTCAAGATGGATGTACAGATGGTTAGACTAACAAATCTATATGATAATGATGATGCAAATGAGATGTTTTTAAAATTCTTACAATAACAAATCTATATTATCCTAAACAACTTAAATTATGACATAATGCATGTGAGATGGATGAGACAGATGATGTTGTCCTATGATGATATGAAACGCTTATGCAAGATGAGGGTGCAGATGTTTTATGAATGCAAGATGGATACATTGATGAAATGATACTATGTTGGCATGAAAGATGATAGAAGAATGAGAGGGATGAACCTTTGAATCCAAGAAGATGCAAAAGTCCAACAAGTCTATGAGTCATCGAGACTTTATTAGATATGATGATGATGTATTTCTTATCCAGGGATGAGAGAAGTAAAGAGCATAACTTTCCTTATGTTTGATAAAACACATAGGTACGATGCATCAAGGTATAAAGAACTACCTGATGGTGTTGCACCTAGTGTGATGGACTTTGACTCGTCTCAGATAAGAGTACTCTTGTTCAAAACTGACATACAAAACCTTATTCAGAATGCATTTCAGATATTCTAAACATCTCAGACAAAAACATAGATAAGCAAGCCTTCCTATGTGGTCAACAAGACATCTAAAACACCTTCCCTACAAACCAAACAAAGCACGCATGACCAATTTATATTACAAGAACATCTAACAAGAAAAGTAGATAAAAATATAATGATCATTGCCCCATTCGATTCTCTCTAAATCATTTTGATTAGGCATCATCATGAGGTCATTGGAATGAGCGCAAAATAAGATAAGTCAAAAATGCAAAGATAAAGTGAACAAACAAGCTAATATTCTTCATATCGCTAGCCGAGACTAAACTACGGTGATACCTGATGTTGATGTCCATTGTAGGAAGGATGCATCCTAGGACATGTTGTGATCAAGTTATATGGGATTGACTAGATGATAAGCTATTGATAACAATATTTGACCAACTTTTTTACTTACTAACCTAGACTTAAGACTTTGATGATTGAGCTTTTACTTTTAAACCTACTAGACTTGCTTCCAACTAACTTATCAAAGGATGAAAATGATGATTGATTTATTATGAATGAGATTATTTTGGGTGAGAACAAGATGGAGATGGATGGATTTTTCAAATATTTTGATGTTTTTGGTGTTTTGAAATGTTTTGAGGTTGTTTTTGGGATTTTGAGATTTTTTACGAATCTTTTGATTTTCAAATTTTTTAGTGTTTTGGATTTTCTGAGATTTATGAATGTTTTTAGATTTTGTGTCTTGGGGACACATCAATGATGGCCTTTCCTATGTTTAAGACCAGAGACGACATAGTTTGGATGCCATGTTTTTGACTTTTCCTAAATTTTTGACCTAATTTGGGATTTTTGATATGTTTTGGATGTTTTTAGATTTTGCATGATTTTGCCAAGTTGGATATGGATATTTGATGATATCAGTGCTCTGTTTTTGTATTTTTGTTGAAAACTAGGTTAGGTTTGATCGATCTGATTGATGGATTGATGATGATACCATTGTTAAAGATACACAACAATGCAAGGATAGTGTTAAGCAACACGAGGATTGGTAATTGATGGATTGATGATGATAACATTGTTGATGATCCACAACAATGCAAGGATAGTGTTAAGAAACACAATGAATAGGAAGGATATCCCAAGATGATGATCGATTAATTAGATTCGATTGATCAGGATTTTGAAGCCAAATTTGGAACAAAAATTGTTTGAATGATTTGATGTGACATTGAATGAAGTAAAAATTAGATGCAACTGATATTGATTTCTTTGATTGATGTTTGATGAAAGATAAAGCTTGATAAGGAACATCTTCTTTTCAAAATATGTCATGGGTTTGTGATTTTTATTTTTGGCTCACACATGCTTGACCAATTTGATTTTATGTTTTCCAATGTTTGGATCACCACATATGTTGGAGGATATAGATCAAGATTTATTCTCAGAGAAAGATGTAAATATCTGCCCCTAGTGTCTAGCAATGTTTGAACAACCATGGGTAGATGCTTGGATATATGTGTGGATGGATGGATATGGTAAGCATGAAAAGGATGCCAAAGATTATCTTGTGATAAGATAAGGTGTTCAAACCAAAGGATGTTCATTTGGATAATGCTTCATTGTTAAGATAATGTTGGATGATAAGACAGGATCCATGAAAATGGCCCATGTCAAGATGTTTACCATAAGCAAGTGTAAAGTGTGCACCAAACTTTGTCAAGATCAAGATAATTTGGGAGATGGATGGAGATGGATGAAAATGGATTGGATAAATGGTTCATGGATGAATGGATTTATTATGGACAAGATGGATGGAATGTTGGATTTATTATGGATATGATAAGATGCTTCCTCCTAAAATGGCACACGTAGATGCTCGATTCTACACATGACGCTTGTTTTCCAGGTTTTCATCATGGTACCTGTCCAAAGTGCAACCAAAGTGGTTATCACTAGAGGATGATTTCTCTTTACTATTTTCAATCATTTTTCTAAAGTTTTTTATAGATTTTATAGCTTTTTTTATTTTTTATTTTTTTTGCTGAAATATTTTAAGCTCATGTTGAATCAACTAGTGGTGTTGATGTATATTATATTTTCATAATGTGCCATAGATATTATATCTGAAGAAGTTGATTTTCCAAGATACGTGCACATGAAAGCAACTTTTGAGATTCTTGATCTACTTTGTTGACAGTAGAGTTAACTTTGTCTCTATGTGCACATTGTGATAGAGTGCCTTCTGAATCCTTATGATGAAGGTTTTCTGCCAATACATGGTCAATGTGATAATTGGATATCATGTATGGAGGAGTGGATGTTGTACGTTTAGGAATAAATGATGAATTGGTTGATAATTGGCAACCTTTGACTCTCCAAACTTTAGACAATGAGAAATGATGGGTGGATATGAAAGTGTGTGTGGAATTAGGACCAATTTATTGATATACTTTGTACGTTACTCGAGAAGCCTACTTTTTCCTTTGTGGACATCTTTGATGGATACTTGCCCCTTTTTTATTTTGCCCCATAGTGTCTTTGACTAATGGCGTTTGATAGGGATAATCTCTCTTTGTATTATTTGGTATCCACTTGTATTTGATGTGTCCTTCATGCTTCACCACTTCTTTTTATTTTATGGCGTTCTTCATGCTTTGATTCAAATCTTTCTTTTGATGTTGGTCCCAATTCGTGGATGGGGTGACGGGCGGATGAAGATTCATGATGTGGTTGGTTGTAGTATTGGCATCAGTTTCATCATAAATATTCTATGTGCTCCCTATGTTGATGTTTGCTTGAGATATAGTTTCCCCTAGTATGGAAGTGGTACCTTCATGCTCTGATTCTACTTGTTTTGAGATGTCTCATTGAGCAAGAATCTTTTGATAAATGACCACTACAAATGATCTTGTTTCAATTTGTTGCTCTCCTAACTTTGGAATATCTTGTTTGGTCTGACCTGTTTCCTTGAGTGGAAAATAGTGGATATCTGCATATGTGATGTCCTCCATCTAAATTTGGGATAAATTTGATCCTGATGTTGACAATTCATCCTGATTGTAGGAATCAATAACATTCTCCTTTTGTGTAAAAATGTCATGAGTAAAGGAACCTTGTTCTAAATGATGACCATATACATGTCCATCCAAAGAAAGAATCTCATGGGTAGATGGAGGGGTATGTGCTATATGGATATGATTATCATTTGTGATATCTTGTATAGATAGGAGAGTGTCCACTAGATCATTGTAGTATCTTGGAGATACGAATTCTTGATCTTGATTAATTTTAGAATTTATTTTGACATTCTTTGGATCACGTTCTTGACATGGGTCAATTTCAAAGGATGGATTACCTATAAATGGTTCTTGGATATCTTCATTAGGCATGGGAATTGGCTCAATATCCTCTTGATCTTTGAGTGGACTTGGATCAAATGTTGAGTTAAGGATTTCTTCAATATCTGCAACCATGAGGTCGGAGGATGTCAATATGTCTTGGAAAGGACCATTTCTAGACTTTGGTGAAAGATGTTGATCATGTTTTGGGGTAAAATCTTGAGATATGTCTTCTAACTCATTAGGTGACATAGAGACACTTTTAACATGATCATTGGTGGAAGGATCACCAATTATAGGATCAAATAATGTTAACACTCCTTTGAATAGATCATTGTTGGATATTGTTGAGGGGTATTTATCATGATCAAAAAGTGAATCTTGATGTATGTTGAGTTGATCTTTGGATGAGGTAGAAATATCTTCAAGGTGCTCATTGATGGATAGATCTTGATCATCATTTTCAACAATTGTGGAGGAGAGATTGTCACTGCTATCGCTAGTGGTTGAATTTGGATCATTTTCCCCAATAGTTATTATTTTTTGATCAATAAGGTCTTGGATGAGATTTTAAGTCGAATACAATTTGATGTTGTGTGTCCCTTTATTTTGTGAAAATCACAAAGGTGCTTCTCATTATACCCTTGTGGTTTAACTTGGGGCTCTTGATAATTCTCATAAATGGGGATTTGAATGAGTTTTTCTTGTATCAACCATTGCATGATCGATTCAATTGGTTCCCCAAGTGGTGTGTATTTTTGTTTGTTACCTTTTGATATTTTTACTTTAAATTGACCTTGTGGCGAGTGATTTTGGAGATGTGGTGATTGATGTGGAGGTTGGGCTTTTTGTTGATGTTGCTTATCTTGATATCCAACCTCTTGACATTAGAGATATTGTTCTTGATGTGGTTTTGGACATAACTCAATGCTTTGATGACATGGTTTAACTAATGGAAGAGTGTATTGATTTTGGGATGGAGATGTCTCTTGGTGAATTGAATCAATTATTTTGGTAAGTGTAGCAATTTGATCTCATAAAATTTGATCTTGATTTTGATTTTGACACCCTTGATATAGTTGATTTGGTTGTTGAGAAAGCATATTTAGAATGTATACTTGTGGTGTTTGTATGGGATCATGGAAAAATTGATTTTGGACAATGTTCTGATTTGGGATGAGGTTTAGATTTGGCATTATAGGTTGAACTTGAACATTTTTGTGGTTGGGAATCATGTTGCCTTGATTTAGGTAACTTTAATTTTGCATGGTGTTACCTTGACCTGGATCAAAAGATGGAGTTGTTAATGTATTATTTAGACTTTGAACAAAATTTGTATGATTTGCAAACATATCTATCCCAAAGTTTACCAAGTGTGGATTTGAAATGTTAATTTTTGGTAGACTTGTACTTGGTATATTCACATTTGGCATGTATGGATTTGGTGGGATAATGTTGTTTTGTTGAAGACTCATGCATTGATTGTTTGGTTGATAGATTTGTAGGCTTGGACTTTTATTTAAATCTACCATAGGGAAAGGTGTTCCAAAATTTAGATTGGGAATACTCACATTTCTTGTACCATCGAGGTTTTTAAGAGATAATGATGTCGTGTATGGATTGCATAAATATGAGTTTTGACAATCAATTAGTATCATAAGGCCTAGATAGTTTGGTTGACCTGGACAACTCATGATGTATGGAGAAAATTTATATTCCATTTTCTTCTTGTGTTCTTACCTTGCTACAAAAGTGAACCTCTAAGGTGTTTAGGACAAATGATGAGATGAAAGATGGAAGGGTGACTGATATGGGTGTTGAAATTTTAGGAGCTTTGGATCAATGCTAGACTTTAGGAATTTAGGATTTTGATTTTGATTTGGTTTGATTTGATTTGGATAATGGACTTGTAAATCCCAAGATGTTGGATGTTACTTTGGGATAAACTTGTCCACAAAGGTGATAATTCAACTAAACATGTGAGGAAGGATTCATCCACACACAGTTAGCCAAACAAAGGGGATTTTCATTCTGATTGAGAGATTTACCAAATGTCTAATATGAATGGTTTTTCCAAAGTTCCAAAGGTTGTTTGTGAAATGGGATTTGATTGATGTTTGAGATGGAGGAAATGATTGGTTTTTTTGATCCTAAGTGAACCTTAGAGGGATTTGTTTGTAACAGGACTAAGGTAGTGAAGAATATTTTTTTCTCTAAGAGTAGTTCAAACCAAAAGACCACTTTTTACATGGAAAGCCATATGACCAAAAGATATCAAGCACTATGTGGGGTTCAATTGAAGTTAATCTTGATTAATGAATTGATTTTACCACATCCACTTCTTGCTTAGTTTTTCAAACTCAATTTTTATGTCTCAATTCATTTTCATCTCACAAGGTCCATTATGTGGAAATCAAGAAAATCAAGGAAATAGTTCCCTATGTTGACTTTGGGGAGAAATAGATTTTGTTCTTTCCTAAGGGTTTGAAGTTCTGACGATTTTTTGAATGTTTTATTTCCAATGTTTTAGATCCAAGCAAAGTTTTTTGATTCCAAAATGATGCACAACCCTACAATAGAAAGAGACAATATTTGTTGAATTCCCACTTGGATAAATCTAGCTACGCTTACTCTTAGCGGATGATTAGATTCTTGACCACATAGGCTCCCCCTTATAGTGGAATCACTTCTTGGGTCATCCAAGAATCAACACCTATGAAACTCCCATGGCATACTTGTCATCTCTACCAAGAGCTGTAAAAATGTGGGACAAATTCATAACAATCATTCTTGCATCAACAAATAGATAGGGATTTTGGCTTTTACACAAATTTGTCTCTTAATCAAGGCATGCATTCAGAAGGCCACACAAAAGGCAAGATAAAATCATACAAAGAGTATCACATTCTTGTCCATAGTAGCTCTTATAATGATGAGATTTCCTCCACATTCAAATTTATATACCGGTTGGGAGAAGCTTGGTGTTTAGCTCATTACTAGTTTAAGTCATTCCCTTGGGGTGAGTAATTTTTCCCACCAAGGTAGGCTCTCTAAAGATGAACAATAGTGAAGAAGTAAATTTTTAGTTCGATCACCTAACACATTTAGGTAGGAGCTAAAACAATGTCTTTTCTTCACACTCACATGATTTGTTCAATTTCATATCCAAACTTGAAGTGTGTAGGTAATTTTTTAGGCAATCAATGTCACTAGGATGCTTTTTATTCTTAAGATCATCGTGAAGCATGAGAGAAGTGCATATGAATTTGAATGACGATAATTGCAAAAATATTACAAGACCATGAAAACACAAGTTCATTTTAAGCCTCAAAGCAATTATGAGTTTGTTTTAAGCACCAAAAATCAAGTGTGAAGTTGCTTGTTCAATTTTTAGACAAAATTGAAATTCTAGTAAGTTTTTAAGTTCAATTTTATCCAACTTTGAAAAAAATCAATCACTGATTAATTTTAAACTCAAATTGATCTAGTTGGCCCAAAACAGAAAACAAAAGCAGGAAATGGATGCTTCCAGCTATTACAATAAGCATTAAAAAATAATTTTTCAAGGTCAATGAGCAATTTTCCAACTCAAATCTAATTGAGATTCTTTTCCACTAGATGTTGCTGCTCTTTAACTCCACTTCTTAGTTTTCGAAAGTAGATCAAACTTGGAAAAACCATTAATTACCTTATCCTTTGTCAACAAAATTTCTTGCACAAGAAACATAAAGATATTAATGTTGAGGCTGATAAAGTGAATCTATATTAATAAATTTTATGTCACACATAATAAATGTACAACAACTTTCAATTCGTAGACAACAGTGAACATCGACTATAAAAAAAGTAATTTACTCCCCTTTCACTAAGTCAATCAAGTTTCTTAGAGGCTGGCACAAGTAAATAAATAAATAAAGAAATTTGCATTTAAGATGATTTAAGATAAATCTCATCTTTCTTAGAATCTCATGAGTGAGGGATATTATAGTACGCCTTTTCAGTCAATTCATTAGCATTGGTTGACTTTGTATCCTCCACCCACCAGTTATTATCTATGAACAAAAAGAAAGATTCTACATAAATATATCACTATAAAAAATACCTCCACAGTAAGAATGAATGATGGTGACTATTCCTGAAGGTTTGAAGCATTTATGAACAACAATAAAGACTCTGCATTCCTGTCAGCAAGATTTTCACTGTAAAATAAAACGTAACTGCGCTCAAAGTTGAAAGTTAACGTGAACAACATTATTTAAAAAACCTTTTACAGTCACCTAATGCATTCAATCGATATTAAAGTGACAAATAATTGATAATGGAGGGTAGCATATTCAATATTCTGGAAGGGACAACAAACCAAGCCATCTGTCTATGTCAAAATCATGATCATCATTTTTTGTAACAACAAATTTAAAGATATTTTGAGCAATCAATCATAGTGTGCCTCAAGAAAGATGTGAAATAAAGAGTATTTAATGCAGTCCACCACAAGAGTATTTATCGTATTAATGATGTTAAAATATATTTCAATAAGCAGAAATCGTGCACTCCAAATGCATATTGATGATTGCATGATGTATTATAAATTGTCCCTAAAGACTCTAAGATCCTCCAGAAATCGTGCCCCCTAAATTGCCCTCCAATCTTTCACTTCTCTAATTTTTCGAGCACCCTAGATCACCCTCCAATCTTTCACTTATTTAATTTGTCGACCAGTTGTCATCAAAATCTTAAGTAGTAGCCATCAATGTGGTTGGATTCAGGAAAATCATCATTGGTGATGCTGCTATCGAGACGACGGGAGAGACCATAGGGTAACAACTTGCAACTCACAATCAAAATCTCAGATGGAAGGTGCATTCTGAGCATGCTCAACATGCTTCCCACCCCCTCAAATCCCCAATCTTCACAACAAAGTCTCCAGACTATCAGCTAATGGTAATAAACTCCGTAATTAAATCATTTGAAACAAAAACAACATTCTTATTTTTGATGGGCAGATCTGCCATCACCTGACTTGGAAACCTGCCAGTGTTATTTCCTTGGATTTTTTTTTTCTAGGTGTTTTTATTTATACATTTTTTAGTATAGCAGTGAACAAATTTGTGTGTTTAAACCCACCCAAAAACTAAGTTTCAAAAATAGGGCAGAATATGCATCAAATTTAGAGATTTATATTAACACAGATGCAAAGATCTCAAATAATAATCAAAGGAATGGCAAGGAATGGATGGATCTTTCAATGATTTATAATGCTACATAGATCGTGCCTTCATATGTGAATATCTAGAATTTATAAACTAATCAAAAATAAATGTAGCATTGATTCACATAGTAGATTATAATTTGACCATGATGAGTGAAATAAAATTTAGATTCTCAGATAATATATAGTTTAAATGAAAAATTGCATCATTGCAAAGTGCCAAAGAAAAATAGGGCATACATAACAAAGCCTGCAAAATATTTTATCACCAAGTTAGATGGTTACCATACACGAGATGTCTATGAAAAGAACTAGGAGGTTAAAAATCAGAGAAAGGTGAAATCTTTATTAATTTAAATATTTTTCAATACAGATAATAGCGAAAGGAATTAGTTAATATAGATAATATTGAAAGACATTAGTCAATAAAGACAACAGTGAAAGGCATTAGTCAATAAATTCATGGAAATCCTGTGATAAAAAAATAAACAAAACCAGTGATAAATTCATCAAATGATTCCAATGTCTGTAAACTACTACCCCATGATGGGTGCCAAAATGTGGATGTTGTTTCTGCAATATTGTTCAAACACAAACAAGCATTAGCATTTTTAGTAAACTTAAGCAAAAAAAAGCATCCCTATGAAATACTTGATCATGCTACCTATGCAAACAAGATAAATAGAACAAAACAACTAAATTGAAGCATAAGAAAGCAAGATCAAACTCTATTTCATAGTGGTAGTGGTGCTCCTTTGATGTGTAAAGGATTCCCTCTCTCACCCCCTTAATAAGCTTCAGACATGATGGAGATGCAAGTGCCTATAATGTAAAGTGCATGAGATTGTAGATGATAATGAAAATGCTTGAGATTGTAGTTGGATTTGGAGTAGAAGTGCCTTCTACTTATAGGTTGAAAGTTTGAAAGATGGAGAGATGGGAGGAATGTGGGACTAATCATGAGCCAATGCAAAGGTCCCACTTGTCAACATGTTAGTGGAGGAGGAATGAGAACATTTTGGAGAATGTGCAAGTAAATGCAATTAGGTGGATTTGAAATTTGAAAGATGGATTTAAATGCATATGGTTGAGACATTTTGGGGGGAAATTTTTTTGGGCAAGAAGGTCAAACAAATGGAGTTAATGAAGGCCTTGTGAGGGAAAATAGGGGTAATTAGATAATTAATTAAAATGAATTTCATCTGCAAGTGGGTGGGTTAGTCAAGTGTTTAGGTTTGACTTAGGTTGAGTCAAAAGCTAGAGAATGGGTAAATATGACTAGAGGTTAATTAATTTAGATTAATTAACATGGAGGATTTTAGGGGTTTTGACATTTAATTTAATCAATTTGATTTATTAAATCAAATGAGAGGACCTTTAGGGCTTAATTAAATAATTTGATTTATTTAATCAAGTATGATTCACATTAGTGAATTAATCAAATAAATTGATTTATTTAATTAATAGAATAAGTTGATTTATTTAATCAAGTATGATTCACATTAGTGAATTAATCAAATAAATTGATTTATTTAATTAATAGAGGAAATGATGTTAATTGATCAGATTTAGATGCATGATGTTAGTTAGGATTATTTTCATGTCTACTGTATCACACTGTTCATTTCTCCTAGTTTTTTATATTAATCTATTCTTTATCGTAGTTTGCCTATTTTATTTTCCATACTTTAAACTTCTTAACTATTTTGCTAACAAATCTTTCACAATTTCTCTATTTGTCTATAATATTTAGTGCCAGATAATGTAGCTCAAACCTTGAATTAACAATCGAACTATTACCTGCATTGCTTGTCTTTTATCAACCTATTTAATGTGTGTTTCCGACCATCTATCACTTACTTATTATTCTTAAGTGTTTTTATAATAGTTGTTTTGCAATTTCTCTAGTTTTGTTATTGTGTGATATATAATAAGAGTCCTTGAGATTTTCCATGGACCTTACCTATCTTGCTTGCTCGAGGGTTTGGCTAGAGCCCACAACGGCTTCATGATGCTAATATGGTAGGGAGGGGAATGAGCATGGGTTTAGTGTTTTGGGTTTCTATCGTTATATGTTTGGTGTTGCTTATATATTTCAACACACGAATTCTCACATCTACTTGTCCACCAAAAAAATACACTATTCTATCCATTGTATTTGTCACTATTTCCATAGCTCTCTTTTCAACTTTTTCAATAGATCACTTAGACACAACTATTTACCAACATCCCATGTATTCAAAATGTTATATTTTCTCTCTTCCTATTTAGAAGAAATAATGGTAATCTATTTTGTTTTATATCTATTATTTTTCCTTCACAATGTTGTGCAAATACAATAGGCATTCAAGAAAATTAGTGTATTGTAAATTGTCTATTTCAAATTCTTTCATAGTCCAATAAGTTCATCCAATGTTGTTCGCTCTTGTTGGACACCAACAGTATCTGTAAGTGCAATACTTTTCCATTATCAATAAATATATTTGGTGAACCAATTGTAAATATTATTAATTACTTCTCTCACTTTCTTTGCAATAGAATGTACTTTTGCTAGGAATGTACCTTTCTAGATAGACAAACTAGCATAGTCAATGGCATCCTATGTAATTCATAAACATGTAAATTTTTTTGTTGATCAACATGTTGCTTTTGTAGGTGCATATCTAGATAATTGTAGTCATTGAATATATAGTTTATTGGAAAAATATTTCTATATCTTATATTTCATTTATAACCATGAGGATGAAGACACAAAATAAGTTATTTTGGCCTGTAGGAATGTAGGGAAATGTTATAAAACTCATGGCATTTGTCATAACTTTATAATTCAATGTATTTGTCGATAAATTATAAGTTGTCCTATTTGCCATGGATTTTATAACATTTCTTACTACATGTTCTGCAACCCAAGAGTGCTTTGGTTACCATGCCTCGAATCTTGTAGATGGTGATAATGTCGACTGTGTGCTATGTATACATCTACTTCGGCTTGGCTGCCCCAAATAAAAAAAGGTTCCTTTCCCCAACCTCTATAATGTTAACATATCAATAAATAGATTTAGTGAACCAAATGTAAATACCATTAATTGTTTTCAATTTTGCATTGTGTTTATTGGTCTTTCACGTATACTTAGTTACTTTTAATGTTGCATTTTTTATTCCAAACAGTTCAGTACAATATCTTTTTTGAAGTCAAATAAATCATTGTTTCCCCACAAAACAAGGCATACATTTTAATTGAATTATTCTGATTTCACAAAATGTGTTTCGTGCCATTGCAACCTTCATGTCATGAGCATTGTTCATTTATTTTTTATCAAAGATGTTGTAAGTTAGTTTTCAATTGGACTATGCACATATTTCCCCTTAACTGCTATTTGTTCTTGTTCTATTTGACCATCTATTTATTACTTTTGTTTGACTAAGCGCATCTAATTTTGTTCATACACCAATTATAAAACATCTTTTTACTAGAATCAATCAATGAAAACTTGATATTTTTAACTTACAATTTCCCTCTAATGGACTAATTTTGAATCTTTTTTGCTTTTGACAATTTTGTTATACTGCTACTGCACAAACCGCATGGATAATAATTCTTTTATTTACAAAATTATGGGCTAAATACTATTGACCATCATAACTAATATTCAAATAAGAAATAATCACAAAAAATCACATGAAAGTAATAAATTATCTACTATCACACAAGCATTGCAACAAATATGTCATACCTAAATTTATGAACTAACTTTCTTAAGAATTATTTTTTTATTCAATATTACTAATTAAAGGGATCACTATTAACTCTTTAAAAAACAATATTTTTTTAATATTCCATACCTTTTATAAATATTATTTAATCTAGAACTTGAATTTTGCCATGTACTAGTATCCATAATTATTAGTAACAAAACTAATTGTTTAAAAATTTAATTTGTATTTAATTTTGCAAATGTAATTTATTAAGAATATTTTTCTTGAAAAATCATTCCCAAAAAATTATTAATTAAAATAATTCTTCTTGCCA
This sequence comes from Sequoiadendron giganteum, assembly GCA_007115665.2. Lineage (NCBI taxonomy): Eukaryota > Viridiplantae > Streptophyta > Pinopsida > Cupressales > Cupressaceae > Sequoiadendron > Sequoiadendron giganteum. Next base: position 570,396,504 of record CM021106.1, on the reverse strand, counting down.
TTATTATATATTCAAACTTGATAACGAAAAAAGTTATTCATGTTTAATTGTTGAAGATTCCAATTCATAACCAATTTCCAACTAAAAAATTATTGATGTCGAAACACAAAGATCAATTTCCCCTTTTATGCAAATGGTTCTTATTCTCCTATGCAATCCATTATCTTAAGATAATTAAATAATTTTCAATTGATACATTGATTAACCTATGCAAAAACATCAAAGATCAATTTCTTCTTTTATGCAAATGTTAGTTAATTTCACATGCATTGCCTTATTTTAAGATAACTAAATAATAATTAATCAATTTATTGATTCGCTTGCATAGAAACGTCAAATATAGATGTACATTTACACCTACCAACTATTAAACTAAAATACATATAACATTATATCGCACCTTAAATTTTGCAGAGAAATTATTATTATTATTAACAAAACTAATTATTTGAAAATCAAAATTGTATTTAATTTGCCAAATTTAATTTATTAAGGAAAAATTTATAAAAAAATTATTCTCCTCATATTATTAATCAAAATCATTTTAAAAGAATTATTGTTATTAAAATTATTGATAATTAATTGCTTGAGATTGCAATTAATGTATACATTGTAAATAATGAAGATGTCTTGATGATTCATTTTAGATTTCCATAATCCATTTCCAAATGGTTATTAATCTTCCATGCATTGTCTGTCAAATAACAATAAAGAAGTGGACTATAACATGGGGTTTAAAATGTTGTGCAATGGTCTAATCAAATGTAGAGATATAAAATAGTTTTTTCACCAAATTTAAGTACTTTAAACATCTTGAAGTTAAGCGAGTCAAATTCATATCTTTTAATGTACACATAGCTCTGCTTTAATTGATCCATCCATCTAATTATTGATAAAAATATAAAAAATGATTTCTAAAAATATTTGTTCATTGCAATATACTCGACGAATATTATTTGTGATAAACCTCTTACTATATACTAGCCTCCAGTACAAATACACGTTGTTTCCTTGATTCCCGTTGAATAGCCATATGCTGTGGACCCCTATCGACTGATCATTGCATGCCTGTAAATGAAATATATTTAAGTTAAAAGAATGTATTGTAAATGAGATATATATTTTATTAAAATTTTATATAATTTTTATTTATCTGTTCAAAAGTTTCATATTTTTATATTTTAAGCTGTCCCTTCAGCTACTTTCGGTCTTTTATAGGAGAATTGGCCTGAGATAGTAAGGTTGACTGGTGGGAAGATTTTGCAGGACATAGGAGTTGCTGGCTGGATACTGGAAGAGACAAAGGAATAGTCTTTTTCCATTTTTCACTTTACCTAGCTTTCTCCTTGGCCTTTTTGTGCAAATTGTTTATCCTAAGTTCTTCAAAGTGTGGAAAAATCACCTGTCAAAACTAAATTATGGCTGGAACACACCCAGAAAATTGAGAATTCGTCATTCAATGTATGGAATCTCAGCAGTATTTATTACAGTTAACTTGGTGCTTCGTTAATTCTCGTATGTAAAACGTTGGTTTTCCATAAAAGAAATATAACTTCAACCCGCAATGATATGTTGTTCTGCGGGTGTTTATAAAGTCTATGCCAGACTGCCAGTCATTCTATGGAATTTCCCTGCGTTTCGGAAGTCTGACAATAACTAGATGTTTGGGGCGAGACTAGATGTTTCTTGGAGACTGAAAAGGACATTAAAATGCGGAAATAGTGGAATATAGTTTCTACCGACACAAGAGAATATTGGCATAGTCAATGTCGTGTGTAATGCTCTACTTAATCTTTTCCAGTTGTTTCTGATTTTGTGGTGACAGTGAAAGGTACCCTCAAATACAACGTATGAGTTCCTTTCGTAGGCCCATAGGCATTCCATCCAAGACACCATGAGCTCCCGTACAGCATCCAACAGAAATCAACGGTCACGACCTTGTTCGACCGTACGACCGATCTCAGCCGCTAACATCAAATCGAGACAATCATTATGCGGATAGTATACAGTTGGCAGTCATTTTAGAAATTGTCTGTTCTCCTTGTGCTATGCTACTTCCAAGAACGCCCCTTTCGTCTGCTTTGAGCCAATAATTTCCAAACGTCCAAGGCTGAGATTGGTACACGACAGCGCCGGAGAAATTTCTAGATTGGCATGGCGCTTATTTTCGTCAATGGGTAATAGAAGTAATGTATATATAATTTGAACTAAATTATAGAATAACAATAGCTCTGCAGGAGCTGAAGTCTCTGTTGAAGGGAGAAAATTTGTTTTTGGATATTTTCAATTGAGCATGAAAAATAAAATCATCAATTATAAATCATGCTATAAAGTTTATAATCTGTAGAAAAGTGTTATATATATATAGTAATAGCATACATATGTGTATAAATTTATATGTATAATACATATATATATACATACATACATATACATACATACATACATACATACATACATATTATAAAGAAGAGACATTGTTGGATTTCAAACAAAAAGGTTACAACTCACACATCGCATGAGAGACAGTTGACCATATTAGTGGTAATACAAAATATCGTCAACATCTAAATCAAAATTTGAATGCGAAACCAAGGAGCAGAAAAAGACAGATAACCTAATCTACCATGGTGGTAGGAATACTTGATGTTCATTATCACTTTGTCCATAAGATGGTTGTAGGTGCTAGAGTCACAATATAGAAGAATGGCATTTTAGTTAATATTGTGGATCTTTTAGTAAGCCAATGATCAAATATAAGTTTTGTTGGTGTAGATCTAGGATATGCATCTTTTTTCTTGTAGAACTTGATTCATCATTTTTAATTTGTCTTTACAATGTGAATGGTAAGTGGGAGAATCCTAGGAATAGGTATATGATTCATCTTGTAAGTTTTATTTCTTGATTACTCATATTTAAGCATGTAGATGACAAACAATTTATGATCTTTAAACATTGTGAGATGTGGACATTATCTATTCTTTGAAATACTTGGAATAGTTATAGAACATGCTTCCAATTAAATACTCCCATGGACTGCATAAATTTGAGAAACTATTCATTATGATTGCTATGAAAAAAACTATGATATGTAAAGACATGTAAGAGGAGTTACTTTCTAATCTAGGATGTTGATCATGGTCCCATTTCTATATATATATGTATGTGTATGTATATATACTGATACACATATATATATAGTATGGATGTATAGATATATATAGTAATGGCATAGACATATATATATAGATACATATATACACGTATTTGTATGCATACATATATACATACACACATATGCATCATACTTATAGATCTATAGTGCATTTATAGATAATAGATATACACATCTATTTGCACTATATATATTATCCATAATACAGATGCATATAGATGTATATATAGATAATATACTGATAAATACATAATTACAATGTTATTTTCGCAATTCTTTTTTTAAAAAATTTTTAAATTAATAATTTTAGTTGAACATCCGAAGTTATGTACTTAAAGACAAGATTTTGAACATTAATGTTCATCAAAATTTATTATCAAAAATCATTGTCTAAATACTAGTAGGATTCAATTTAAAGCATATTGAAATGTATTATCAAAAAAATTATCCAAACATTTTGATCAACGTTAGCTTATGTTTCTTGAATCTTGTTACATCAATAAACAAAGCTTAACGATGATCAAGGAAGTCGAGCACATTTCCTTTTATTTGTATTAGGCCACAAATGGTATTTCCCAAAACTTTGGCTTTGATATATGTATTGTAAATCCAATAAATGTAGATTAGTTATATTCACTTCTCCATCATGTCCTTAATCTTTATGGTTTAATTACATGTTTAATGACACTAGTAGATTAGTATTAGAGAAAATGATAAGAATATTATATTGATGTATTTTTTTACTTTCATGGATACAAACTTGGGTCTTTTTGGTGTTGTTTTTTGTTGCAAGGTTTTTTGCATACATACTTGTTGTTCATATGTTGTGAATAACTTTTTATGGTTTAATTACATGTTTGATTAGATTGGAAAACGTGATTCTTAATATTTTCTTTATGTCATTGACTATATATTCAATAAGAATGTAGGTAGAGTGTGAAGATGGACAAGACACATGAATAGTGAGACAAAGAGAGAAATTTGATCATCAGGACATATATGAAAAGTGCTTAAGTTAGGAGATCAGATAAATGAGTAATGGGTGTAAGATAATGTGACGTTGTAATGCAATAAGATGAAATCAAACAAACATCATATGAATAGCCATATTAAAAAATATTTGAACATATATGTGATGAGATAAGTTTTATCAAAACCAAGATAAATATCCTTGTTATGAAATATGTAATTTATAGAATTTCAAAAAAAAATATGTACATTAAATCGATCAATTTGATGCATGTGGAAATGATAATTTCATTGTGATCATAGCAACATGGATATCAATGAGTGCCAACTGAGTTGTCTTTTCAAATTTTATTGGTTTAGGTAACTGCATTGAGAAATAGAAAGTAGTAATTAGTTAATAGATGAAATAGTTAAAAGCAAAAAGCACGAAAATATTAGAAAGAGAAATCGTTTAATATGAAAGAGAGGAAAGATGCAAAAAAAATTACAAATGTCCTTTCGAGTGCTTTTGATAGGGGAAAAAGGGCAAGAAATTGTTGTGTGCTTACATCTGAGAGATCAATACCTATAGAAGAACACCATGAATTAAAGTTGTTTAATTTTAAAGGAAATCAGTGAAATGAAAATAAAAGATAGAAAATTATGAATATAATATGATTGAAGAACTAGATGTCCTACAAAAAAATTTGCATAATGATGAAATATTATAGATTTTAGACTAACTAATTTTGCATTTATCTAGACCTAATTTTCATTGAATAGATTGATGTGTGACTAGCATGCATACGTGGGAGACAAAAGATTAGTTGCATTGTTAATGGTGGTGAACAAAGAACTCAACATTGATGAATTATGGTGTTAAGCCTTTAACTGAACAACAAGCATCAATATATAAAAGTAGATGATAGATATAAACAATGTCAGAAAGGTAGTGCAAAAGATATAGTGAATTACAACTACCTCCTTTTTTGATAGATTTCATTGTCATCAAGTAATCTGTGCAAATGAATAAACAACACAAATAATCCCTTACTTGACAATCTTAAAACTTGACACTAGAATCCATTGATGATGACTTCAGTTCAGTCCATTGGTAATAAATGAAAATGCCATGAAATGTTTCCAAGAAAAAAAAAACATTAGCAATTGATGAAATTATTTTGATAGATTGAAGTGCACTTGGCATGGATGCGTGGAGAAAAAATATTAGATCCATTCTTAGTTTTGGCCACCAAGAAAGTCGACATTAATGAATTATGGTGTTAAGTCTATAACTCAACAATAGACATTGACCCATAAAGGCACTCAAAGACAGGAAATAATGGACATAAACACATAAAATACAAAGGACAACAAAAAATAAACATTAACCCATAAAATGTAGAGAATGGCAAATAATAGATATTAACCGAAAAAATACAAAAAAGTAAAAAACTATAAAATGATAATGTAAAAGATATAAGAACAGTTTTCATGATCTTCAACCTTTCTCAGAAAATGAATAAACAACTCAAAAAATGAGTATGTAAAAGACATAGGAACTTAAAAATCCCTCCCTTTTGGCTTCCAATATGATAGATATAAACCCTCTCAACAAACACAACTTTCATAGGCATAAAAATCTACACCATAAGCTATTAATGATGCCTGCAATTTAGTGTATTCATAATAAATGAAAATTAGCGACTAACTATATATGTAGGGAACTACAAACAATATTAACCCCTAAAATGCAGAGATGTAAAAAACTAAAAGGGGACACTGTAAAAGATATAGGAACTTACAACTGGCTCTTTTTCTTCTTGCAACTTGATAAACATAACCCCTATCAACAGACACATATTTCACTCTCATCAAACAATTCAAGGAAGTGAATAAACAACACAAAAATGACAATGTAAAAGATATAGGAACTTACAAACCTCTCCTTTTTTGCTTTCAATATGATAGATATAAACTACCTCAATAGACCTAGATTTCACCCTCATCAAACAATCTAAGACAACGAATAAATAACAAAAATGAGAATTAGGGATTATATATATGCACAATGTCCTCATTAAAATGACATGTGTAGATAGAAAGACTGGGTGTGAAGAGATGACTATGTCAAAGAAAATTATAAATGCATAAAATATTTTGCAATAGCGACATAAAAATTAGGAATTGTTTAAGTTATAAAATGGAAATGTAAAAGGTATAGGAACTTACAAATGCATTTTTTTTTTCTTTTAATACATAAGACATAAATCTTGTTAACACAAATAGATTTTACCCACATCAAAGAATTTCAACAAATGAATAAAAAAATGCAAAAAATAATAGTGTAAAGAATATAGGAACTTACAAATGTCTCCTTTTTCATTTCCAATATGATAGATATAAAACCTCTCAATAGACACATATTTCATGCTCATCAAATAATTCATATGCTTTTTGAGTAGACCATATTACCCATACAAGAGATATAAACCCTCTCAATAGATCATATTATTCAAGAAATGAGAATGTGAAGAATGAGGGAAGTGAAACATTTATTCTACATCTATCGGCAAAGGAAAATGAGAAATCAAATGGAAAATGTAGTTATTACATGTGGAGGCAACAATATCCAGTGAATTCGAATAACTGAGTAGAGGAGAGAAGAGACATTGACAATTGGGTGATAACACTTTCTTTTCCCTGCTAAGAATGAGTCACCAGAACCGATAGGTTAGATGCTAGTATGTGGCAAGGCTCTTTATGAAATCATTTATCTATAAATAGAGGTCCTCATGCTGGTTCAAAATCTATCCAAGAAGGAAAGTAGACCTGATCAACTTATTTCCAATTCCCCCCATTCTGAGATTGTAGGAAATTGGTCTTTTACTCTCTAACTTTATGTCCAAGATGGTAGACATAAATGTTGTCAATAGATAGAGATTTGAGTGTCATCAAACAATCTAAGGAAGTCAATAAACAGGAAAAAAATTGTAATGTAGAATATAGGTACTTACAGATGCTTTCCTTTTTCTTTCCAATATGATAGGCAAGATGGCAGATGTAAAACTTGTCAATAGAAAGAGATCTGAGCATTGTCAAACAATCTGAACAAGTCAATAAACTACAAAAAAATGGCAATGTAAAAGATATAGGAATTTAGAGATGCCTCTTTTTTTGTTTTCAATACGATGGATATAGATTGTGCCAATAGATACAAATTTCATCCTCATTAGCCAATCTGACCAAATGAATAAACACCGCAAATCATCATTTTCTCAAGAGAGTCAAAACTCTATACCATAAGTCATTAATGAAACTTATATTTTATTCTATTGACGATAGATAAAAATTATGGACTACATATGCACAGTGTCGTCATCATGCTATGCATAGACAGTAATAGTGGGTGCGAAAACACAACTATATTAAAGAAGATTAGGAGGCCATGAAATATTTTCAATAGCAAGAAAACATTAGGAATTGATTTTTTGTTTTTGAATCTAAAAATGATTACAAAAAAGATGTAGTGTATTGATGAAATATTTGTCATAGCATGTGGGAAAAAGTAGTTGCAAAGGTACATGAAAGTATTCAATAAATAAATATCGTAATACATTTACAAAAACAAAAGGTCTTAGTTACATGAATAATGTTTTGTAAGACTATAGATTGGAAAACATGTGTTATAAAAATTGCAACCCACTCACTATTGTAAAACCATATCTAAGTGCAAGAAAAGAGAATCAGTTGGGTGGAGACATAAAAGTCTTATCTAAAACATATAAGTTATGTAATCATAAATAAACTTGTTGCAAAAAACTTGTTAAAAGAAACATATGAATTATTTAATCATAAATACACTTGTTGTGAATGAATTGTTAAAAGAAACATATGGATTATGCAATCATAAATACACTCTAAAAGTTGGGAAAAAAGAAGCTGCAAAGGTACATGAAAGTATTCAATACATTCAAAACTCTATCCCTTTGCTAGCAAGAAATCTGATAGAATCCCAAAAGTTTTTGTTATGAGAATTCTATGACATGCTAGTAATAAGAAAATATGAGGACATACTAGAAAGTATACATAATGAAAAAGAAATCTGCTCTAAAACCACTTGGGAAGAAGTAGACCAAAATGAATGAGATAGATAATGTATTTAATGAAGAGGTTGTTCCCACTCATGAGAAGTGGAGGAAGGAGCATGTGCAGTATGTGCAAGGGGAAAATAACAATGCAAAAGTGGATTAACTTGAAAGGTTTTCTATTGCATATGAATTTCTGCAAGCAAAGAAAGAGAGAGATGATGCTATAAGTGGAGTTGAAAAAATGAAGCCAAGCATTATTCAAGTTAGCAATTCCATGGACCAAATACAATTGAAAATGGATGATAAGGAAAATGCAAAACTAGATCTAAGCGCAAAAAAATAGAAATAGTTGGTGGAGGCATGAAAGTCTTATCTGAAAAGGCAGACAAGTTCCCTAACGATTTTTCCAAAAGAAACATTTGCATACTCTAATGATAAAGACATTGAAAAAACAATAGTTGGAAATGATCAAAGTGGAGCAAAAAAATCAAAGACTAAAATCAATCAATTAGAAAAGGAATCAAAACACAAGAATAAGATGTCATGGTCAAAAGAAGAGGAGCTTAATGTTGTTTGGAGAGAGTTGCAATCTAAAAGACAAGAATTTGATAAAACAAAGACAACAATGGAAGGTTCTTTTGCACAACTGATAGTTCAAAAGTGAAAGGTGTTGTTGCATAGCTGATAAAAGTTAAAAGGCAAAGGTGTTGTTGCACTAGTTACTGAGAGGTCAAACGTTAAAGGTGTTGTTGCACAACAAATAAAAGTTTAAGATGCCACAATAATAGTTGCATTGGAGGTTGGTGGAAGAGGGAATTTGTGTAATGCGGTAGTAAATACGAAACAAACAGGAAAGCTCCCACTTCAAATAAGACATCTACATACACAAGTAATGGTTATCCCTTTAAAAAAAATCCAAACCCATACCATTTCCTCAACAACTCAACAACCACTAGCCAAATTGTTGAGCAATGGAAACACAATGATGCCACTATCTCTTGTTGCATATGAAGATGAAATTGAACCAACTATGCAATTTTTATTTCATACTGAATGTGTTTGCAGAAATTCAAATGCTACAAAGGGGACGTTTTTCAGCCATGTGGTCTTCCTATTGGCAAAAGTCATAGGCAAGGAGGTGAATTGTATGGGCTTGGATTTTGTTTAAAGGGATAATTGTTACTCTTATATGTAGATTCCCTATTTTAAATGGGAGCTTTCTTTTATATTTCGTATCCACTACCACATTACACAAATTATCTCTTCCACCAACCTCCAATGTAGCTATTGTCATGGCATCTAAATTTTTTATAAGTGGTGCAACAACACCTTTGACTTTTGACCTATCAAAATGCTTTGCAAGACTAATGTTATAGGTAATTCGAACATTTCTTACAACTATTTTGTGTATTTTATGTAAGTGGTTGTTATAAAATATAAAGGTGAACTTCAATATATTGTATTTTTATAGTTTGCATAACAGAAAGTGCTCATTGAACAAGAATTGAGAAGTGAGTCACAACCGTGTGTGTTTTCCTTTGTACAACTATTATGTGCATTTTCTATTAAAAACATATGATAATATTGAAATAAAATGTTTTTTGCAAGTAAGGGTTGTTATAAAACATGAAGGTGAACTTCAATATATTATTTTGTTACAATTTGCATAACAGAAAGTGCCCACTGAACAAGAATTGAGAAGTGAGTCACAACCCTGTGTGTTTCCCAATTCCTGCAACCTTTTTGTGCATTTTCTATTCGAGCATATGACAATATTGAAATGTAATGTTTGTTGAAAGTAAGGTTTGTTATTAAAATATGAAGTTGAACTTCAATACGTTGTTTTGTTACAGTTTGCATAACAAAAAAACTCATTGAACAAGAATTGAGAAGTGAGTCACAACCCTGTGTGTTTTCCATCTTGCAATTATTATGTGCATTTTCTATTCGAAACGTATGAAGATATTGGAATGGAAGGTTTTCTATAAAGGTTGTTATAAAACATGAAGGTGAACTTCAATACATTGTTTTGTTATATTCTGCATAATATAAAGTGCTCATTGAACAAGAATTGAGAAGTTAGTCACAATGCTATGTGTTTTCCATTTCTTGCAACTTTTTTGTGCATTTTTGTTTGAAACGTATGATGATATTGAAATGAAATGTTTGCTGAAAGTAAGGGTTGCTATTAAATATGAAGGTGAAATTCAATACATTTTTTTTTTACAATTTGCATAATAGAAATTTGTCATTGAATAAGGATTGAGAAGTGAGTCACAACCCTGTGTGTTTTCTTTCCTGCAACTTTTTTGTGCATTTCTTTTCCAAACGTATGGAGATATTCAAATAAAATGTTTGATGAAAGTAAAGGTTGATATAAAATATGAAGGTGAAGTTCAATACATTGTTTTGTTCTAGTCTACATAATAGAAAGGTGTCATTGAACAAGAATTGAGATGTGAGTAAACCCTACGTGTTTTCCATTCTCCAACCTTTTTGTGCATTTTCTGTTCCAAACGTATGATGATATTCAAAAGGAATGTTTGGTAAAGCTAAGGGTTCTTATAAAATATGAAGGTGAACTTCAATATATTTTTTTTGTTATAGTATTCATAACAAAAAGTGCTCGTTGAACAAGAATTGAGAAGTAAGTCGCAACCTTATGTGTTTTCCATCTTGCAACTTTTTGGTGCATTTTATGTTTCAAACGTATGGAGATATTCAAATGTACTATTCACTCAAATGAATGGTTGTTGTAAAATATGAAGGTGAACTTCAATATATTGTTTTTTTATAGTCTGCATAACAAAAGGTGGTCATTGAACAAGAATTGAGAAGTGTGTCACAACTCTGCGTGTTTTCCAGCCTGCAAATTTTTTGTGCATTTTATTTTTGAAATGTATGATGATATTGAAATGGAATGTTTTTTGCAAGTAAGCGTTGTTAAAAAATATGAAGCTAAAATTAAATATATTATTTTGTTACATTTTGCATAACATAAAGTGCTCATTAAACTAGAATTTAGAAGTGAGTCACAAGCATGTGTGTTTTCCATCCTGCAACCATTATTTGCATTTTTTGTTTGAAACGTATGAAGATATTGAAATGGAATGTTTGTTGCAAGTAAGGATAGTTATAAATATGAAGGTGAACTTTACTATACTATTTTTTTATAGTCTACATAACAGAAAATGGTCATTGAACAAGAATTGAGAAGTGAGTCACAACCCTGTGTGTTTTCCATCATGCAACTATTATGTGCATTTTTGTTCCAAATGTATGATGATATTGAAATAGAATTTTCATTGAAAGTAAGGGTTGTTATAAAATATGAAGTTTAACTTCAAGGAGAAACTTCAATACATTTCTTTGTTACAGTCTGCATAGTAAAAAGTGCTCATTTAACAAGAATTAAGAAGTGAGTCACAACCTTGTGTGTTTTCCATTTCCTACAACTTTTTTGTGCATTTTTTGTTCGAAACGTATGACGATATTGAAATGGAATGTTTACTGAAAGTAAGGGTTGTTAAAAAATATGAAGTTGATCTTCAATACATTGTTCTGGTATAGTTTGCATTAAAGAAAGTGCTCATTGAACAAGAATTGAGAAGTGAGTCACAACCCTATGTATTTTCCATTTCCTACAACTTTTATGTGTATTTTCTTTTCGAAACGTATGACGATATTGAAATAAATTTTTTTCTGAAAGTAAGGTTCTTATAAAATATGAAGTTAAACTTCAATTCATTTTTTTTATTGCTTGCATAATATAAAATGCTCATTGAAAAAGAATTGAGAAGTGAGTCACAACCCTATTTGTTTTCCATCCTACAACTATTATATGGATTTTTTGTTCCAAACATATGATGATATCGAAATGGAATGCTTTCTGAAAGTAAGGGTTGTTAGAAAATATGAAACTCAACTTCAATACATTATTTTTTTATAGTTTGCATAACATAAAGTGCTCATTTTGTGTGCCTACATTTGTAAGTAAGTTTGACATTGAACCAAAGAAAAATGGGGATGAAGGGTGAGTTCACCTTATTTATCTAGGTCATTTAATATTGTCTTAAGAACCCTAATTGGATTGAATATCAACCACACAAGGTGAGTCAATTCTCAATTAGGAGGAACTAGGAAGGAGGGTTCTTTATAATTTTAGGGATTCACCACCAAGAAAATTCTTGCAAGATACATATAAGCATTCAACCTACAAACCCTAGTTATGTAAGCTAAATGAGAGATGCAAATGATAAAATTATAAAACAACAAGATATAATGTGTGTACCTAGGAAGTCTAGAGATGTGATGAGGATTCTGGAAATGCAAAGAAGCTATTGAAAGGTGTGAGGGAGGACAAAGATTCCCTTAATATTGTCTTAGTCCTTCTATTATTTTTCGAGGAAGATGCAAAATATTTGGATCTCAAAAAAAGATCTCAAAGAATCTCTTAAAAATACCCTTGGGAGCACTAAGAAACCCTAGGTGGCATATTAGTCCCATTTTGATTTTATGACAACTCTGAAAGTGATCTTGAGCTCCAAGGTTTGTACTTGCTTCTTCTTAGATATCAGATTCTGAAACTTCTGGATTTGACCTGTATGCATTTTTTTGTGAAGATGACAACTTTTTGATGCAATTTTGCACTTCAAATGATCTTTGAGTCTTCAACCTAAATCTGCAATCAAAAGCATACAAGAGAGGGAAAACTTGTTGATTGTTAGTTAAATGGGGTTTTTTCTTGGTCAACCCCCTGTTGGCAATTAAACCTTGAAATAGAACGAATTAATGAAGGGAAATGGTGAATGAACAAAATGCAATGATACAACTCACCAAACCCTTGTTGTAAAGTTTGCAACCTTGTGTGAAATGGCTTGCTTGAATGCTTCAATAGATCTTACTTGAATTGCTTGCTTGAATCAAAACCCTACATCATAAATGTTAGCACAAAAACACACATGATGTAAGAATAGCCTTTGATATGATGCTTGAATCTTGATGGTGGCTCCAAAATGCTTGAAGAATTGCTCTTAAATTCTCTTGTGAACTCAATTTTCTATTAGTAATGAATATTTAAGTTGCTAGATTGCTTAGATATCTTGTTACGAGAAAATGAGAGAAGCAAACTTATATTTATACTTATCGATGCTTAATATCCTAAAATTACATCACACCAAGCCGACATAGGAAAATATTAATTAAAGGAGGCTAAATCCTACTAGAATTTGAAATTAAATCTTGAAAATAAGCTAAGGAGGACTAAGATGCCCTAGGTGATGTCTTAGTCTTGAGTCTCAAATCTCAGGGCACAAACTTGAAAATGGGGCCTTTTTAGGTGTATTTAAAATCAGGGTCCCAAGACCTTTGGGGGACTAAGATGCCCTAGGTGGCATTTTAGTCCTGACACAAAAATTAGGGACACATAGACATAATCATTAAATGATCATTTTCCCTTTGATGATTATCGAGATTAGCCAAAAAAATATGTAGTTTATTAGGCTTGTGGATGAAAAATAGGACCAATTAAGACATAAAGAAGGATAAATAAAGCAAGACAAACCCAAACAAGTACGAAAATGAAAGGGTATGCAATTTTCTACACTACATTTAGCCCCCACTTCAGTGAGAGGATGAACTTGTTTCAAACTCACACTAAAGCATCCATCCACACAATCAAGAGGGGTTCAACTGTACAAATGCTAGTAAGATAGGGTGACGATAATCAAGAAGGTAGCCAAGCCCCCAGGATCAATATCCTATGGTGAATCAACATAGGCACAAAGGAACACACATGTGAGTGATATATGAAGCCATAACCAAATCGCAAACATACACCATCAAAGAAAATAAAAACAAAAAGGACAAATACAACGGATCAAGCTTCGACTAACTATCCATCGCGGTGGACTGGGTCTAGGCTATTTTTCTAAAAAGGTTTACAAGTGGAACAGGTTGTCCAATATGAAAACAAAATAACATGCTCACAAGGGCTAGTGGGAGCTAATTTTCCACTAGGTGAGCCCCAGGAAGTCCATATCAATGTCATACCCCCATGACTATGATAAGGACAAATAAAATGCATGCTCACAAGGGCTATTGAAGCTTAGTTGTTTAATAGGTGAGCCCTAGGAAACCATATCAAAGTCATACCTCCATGACTTTAATAAGATGCCATAAGAAATGCATGCTCACAAGGGATAGTGAAGCTAGTTGCTCACTAGGTGAGCCCAAGGAAGTCCATATCAATGTCATACCCCTATGACTATGATAAGGAAAAAATGAAAATGCATGCAAAAGAGATGTTAAACGGGATTTTTGTTACTTCATGTGAGGTCCTAATATTAAGGAACATTGTTCCCAACATCTCTGAGAGAGGATAATTACAAGGTCTCATCCTAGGGAACATCATACCCAATGCTTCCAAGCTCAAAAAAGCAAAAAAGGTCTCATCTTGTTTCCAAGAGAGGACAAGTGCAAGGGGTCTCATCCTGGGGAACATTGTATCTAATTTTTCGAAGAGAGGACAAGGAAATATCATGCTCTCGAAGGAAGTCAACACCTAATGACCACACCAAGAAAAAGGACACAACGCAAGAAGAAAGGAAATCATAAAAGGAACATGAAAATAAATACAAATGAAATCATGAAAGAGATAATGCCAATGTATGCCCCCACTTTAAAGAAATTGCTAACACCATTCTATGAGAAATTACTCTAAATTAGCCAAAACATGAAAAGAAAAAGAGGGTTTCCCCCAAAAGCACATAAGGGATCTATGGATTAAGGGTCAGTAGCTATCTTTGCTTCAATGATATTAGGGAGCTTGGAACTATCATCATTCCCCAAATACACATAGAACTGGAAGAATGACACAAAGAGAGGGAAAATAAAGGAAAACCTTTTGGGTCAACATAGAAGAGACATACGATGTCTCAACGCCTTGCATCATCCCCAAAAGGAAAACACAAGAGTAAAATGAAATGGGAAAGAAAAGATAAATGAAAAATATTTTGGGTGAACATGGAAGAGACATAGGGTGTCTTGATGCCTTGTGTCATTCCCAAAAGTAAAACACAAGACATAAAGGAAAATGAAAAGGTGAAGAGCTTACAATATATAAAAGAATGAAGGTACAAATAGAGGAATGCAGAAAGAGAGAAGGAACAATAAATAGAACATTACAGGGGATCACAATATGCACATGAAATCACGCAAAAAGAAAGCAAAACAATTAGTAAAGAACATGGAAATCAACCATCCAATAGGTCATTTGCATCTCCGTCTTGTTCAATATATGCAAAATGCAAATTACTAGTGAGAAGGATCACATCAAGTGTTGTCCTAGTGGAATCACCAAGTTAAACATGTGGTGCATCACTTGGTTTAGGATTATCATCACAGTTGTTATCATCTAAGCTCATAGAAGAAGAAAATAACAAATCCAATTCACTGTGCACTTGTTCATCAATTTTAGCTATTTCTTCATTTTCATCCAAATTAACGACAATAGGAGGATGAATGATAATATCCATAGAAGGTGTTGCTCCTTGTTGTGTTGGAGGCATAATATTTTTTTGTTCTTGTAAGAGAGGACAATCATTATTTATTGCTTCTATCAGATTTAGATTGTAATTTTCAATGTTATTTTCTTAGTTTGTCTTTTGAGCAATAACACAACATCTATGCCTCGCTCTTGAGCATTTCCATTTCTTGTATTACAGGTTTTAAGCTACATTTGGGTAGGAGTGAGTTTGTCAACCATAGATTTATTTTCTTCTTGTGAGGGAAGAACAAAAGAATCCATGGAAGGTTGTTCAACCACTTTCTCTTTGGCTTTATAATTTTTCTTAGGAGGCAGATTAGGACTTCTTTGGTTTTCTCTTTGTGTTTTTCAAGAAATAGGCAAGGGATTTTTAATAGTTGTGTCTTGGTTAGAGGGGAGGTTTTTAGGCTCACTATTGTTTTCTTGAAGAGGTGGAGGTTCAATCATGGGTGGAGGTAAATTTTAAAGGGATAACTTGGCTATGTATTTTTCTTGGAAATTTTGGTAGGATGGGAAAAGGAAGTCCTCGCGGGGTCTTATAGGTTCGATGGGCTCAAGCCAAAAATAGTCTAAGGAGAAGTTTGAATGGGAAGATAGAGGGATAAAGCCACTATGGTTCACAGTGAATATTTCATTACCGACTGGAAAATTTAAGCACTTATGGACAATGGATAGGAACACATTCATGGAGTGAAGCCATTTGTAGCCTAACTTCACATGAAATTGGTTCGAATTAGAGATGATAGTGAATGATACATTTGATTTCCTAGGTCCTACTTGTGATCAAGCCCATTATAGCTCAAGAAAAGCCATCATACATTTTAATCTGTGCTTTAGGTTTATCATATCTATCTTGAGTAAGGGGTGATCCCACAATACTGGTTTACAATTTTTGGCAATACTGGACAATTAACTTATTTTTTATAACTAAATCTTCACTTTCGGACACCTATAGCGGCTAAACCATGAGGAATTTGAAGATGATGCAAACTAGTGATTTGCAAATATTTGTCTGTAGATTCTAAATTATTTTTTTCAACATTTTTGGAATTAGATTGCACTTCTTTTTCCATCTCCTTTGAAAACTTTTTTTTTTTTTCAGTAAACACCATTTTTAAGGAGTGACGTTCACCGTTTAAGACAACTTTTATTCAATGAATGGTAAAATTCTATTTTTTTCAATTTAGATTTGTAACTATGATATCTAGTGCTTCCAATTTCTTTCATATTATTTTATTGAATATTTTTTCCTTAATCAAGTTTTCAAGTCAAACCAATTACAATTCAGACATAGGAAGACCGTATAACACAATTTTTTTTGTACATATCAAAATTCATTTTTTTTTTTGGTTTTATCAAGGAATTCAATATTTGGTGCACTCATATTTTTCAAAAATAAAAATTGATAATATTCTATTTTTCCACATGTGTAGAACAAAGAGCTTGATTTTCGGTGAAAAATCTACATTCACAAGAAATAAAAAATAGATATAATAATAAAATTAAATTTATTTGAAATTATACTTTTTTGGAAGATTATAATACTTGGACTACATACAAAAAATAAATTTTAAATGAATTCATTTGATACCCAAAAAGGTAAATCAAAAGTGATTTTTATCAACATTTTGATAGGTGTAAAGGAGACTTTGTTATAGGTATGGTTTAAAATTAGCAGGGTTCTATCCAAGGTGGTTTGATCTAAGATAGTTTGATAAAACCCTCTTCAATTGGAATACTTAAAATGAAACTTTTTAAGTATTAAATCATTATATTTTCTAAAAATATGCGATTTAAGTAAAAATTAGAATCTACAAGAAATTGTAAACGAACATTGTGGGATTACCCTAAGTTCATGCACATAGAAGAGTTCTTTTGTGATTACATTCTCTCCATAGATGGGATCAATTAAAATATCAATAGTGGTCTAGTTATTTATTTTATAGGCTATGCAAAGAGGACCATTAGGTGCATTTTCAATTGTTTCTTATGAAGAGAAAGTATGTCAGTAGGCATTATAGTTTTTTTTTTACAAGGATCGATGTCAATCACTCCTATAATTGTACTGATAGGACTTTGGTCATCAGTATTCATAGGATTTTTTTTGTTATTGCTCATGTTATCATCATTTGTGTCAATTTTCATCACATCAAGCTTAGTTTCACTAGCCTTAACAAATGAAATAATGTGGTTAGGCATGGGATTGTTAAAGATTTGAAATTTTTGGTTGGGAGGAGCTAAAGAATTATTACCTTTATCATTGACACCTCCCATTTGAATATGATTGGAATCAAGGAGGTCTTTCACAATATCTTTAAGATGCATGCATTATTCTATATGATGTCCTTTTTGTTGGCAATAAGGACAATAGGCATTATGTCTAAAGCTCAGAGGTAATGGCTTGCTAGGGTCAAGAGGTAAAATGAGAGGTAAGGTAAGCATGTTCTTGTTTAATATTTTATTCCTGATATTGTGAAGGACTTCAAGTAAAGATGTGAATTGTCTTTTTGGATCCCCAAATTACATATAAGGGTTACTCTTTTTAATAGCAGTTACTTGGCTATCAACTTGTTGGGTGTATTGAGAGGTAGGGTTTAGTTGAATGAAAATTTTATTTTATCTTTGGAAAGTTTGGTAGGTGTTTTGGTTTGAGGATTCAGACTTGTCAGGATTGGTAGGAGTGGTTTTTGGTTCACTACTAGTACCTACAAAATTCTGATAATCGGTGCATAGGTGCATGGAGGAATAAAATTTCATCATTGTAAGATTGTATCATATTTTATGTTGCAAATTTTCTATAAAAATATTTTGGAGGTGAGAATCAAGAACTTTCACACTGATTTGGGAATAAAGAGATTGGTACCGTTTAATAAAGTCAGTGACCTTTTCACCCATATTATGCTTACATCTCATCAAATCATCTAATGTTGTTTTAGGAACCATATGCACATGAAAATGGTTAATAAAGGCTTCAACAAGTTCATTGAATGAATGAATTGAGTTATTCGGTAATGTGGAAAACTAATCCAAGGAAATGTCCTTCAAGGATCGAGGATAGAGCTTAGCCAAAAAAAATTCCTCATGGATAAAGTCACTACATAAAGAAGTAAAGGTATTTACATGATTACCAAGATCTCCCTTTCCTCCATATTTCTCAAATCTAGGGATCTCTATACCTTGTGGCACCGAATTTCTTAATATCTCCAAGGATAATGGGTTGCTTTTGACATGGTATGAAGGTGGACCATTTTGATTTTGATTTATGGTGGAAACTTGATGTTGAATGTATGAAATGCTTTGTAAGAGGTGGTTAATGATAGAGTCATTTCTTGTGGTTTGAGATGGAGGTGAATATGGTGGTGGTGTGTATGTGTTGGAAGGACAAGTGAATGTCTTGCTTGTGGTAGGAGGTAGGAAGGATATTGCTAGTTTGTTGCATCATTGTGGTCACTTGAGGAGTTGTATAGGTGAGAATGAATGCTATGGTTGAAGAGGGAGGATTTTGATTTACTCCTTGGGATTGCACATTGTTTGAATCTTGAGCACCATTAGTGGTGGAAGGAAGATGTTTTCCAAAGATATGAGCTATGTCATACACAACTTCCAATCCTTCATCACTTTCCATTATGCAGTGAATACTATCTATAGTAGGTATAATAGTGTTGGAAATGTTTTCAGTACTCACACTATCTTGTAAGTGGGCTAGGTCTTCATCCATTTTTATTATGTTTTCTTGAGGAATATGGTCAATCATTGTCTAAACATTTGGCATAGAAATTATGGGTAAGGTAGGAATAGAAAAAGAGGTATCAAAGGTATGGTCTATACCTAGTGAACTAGTACCAACACTAGGAGTAAGAGAGCTTGATAACCCAAGATCTAGAATGAGTGTTTTATCGTGGGAT
Source organism: Sequoiadendron giganteum (assembly GCA_007115665.2). NCBI lineage: Eukaryota > Viridiplantae > Streptophyta > Pinopsida > Cupressales > Cupressaceae > Sequoiadendron > Sequoiadendron giganteum. The sequence continues at coordinate 570,376,839 of CM021106.1, read as the reverse complement.
GCCATGAGTTTATTACTTCGTTAAACATAGTATTATCAATAGAACACCAAGTAGAACAGATCATAAAAGGGATAAACCAAGGAAAGTTAAATGAACACAATATCCTATGCTTGCAATTACACTTGAAATGAAACAAATTGGAATAATAACAATTCTACAAATTGAAACAGAAAACTGAGAGCAACCAATAAAAGCACAAAAAACCAATTTGAAACCCTAAAAATTGGAAAGTAAAAGTTAACAAGGACTAAGATTCTAGAAAGTGCATCTTGGTCCTCCTAGTGAAATTTTGAAGCTCCAAGCACTAAAATAGACAACAAACATCAAATAGAGGGCTTTGAGCAAAACACCCTAATAGGGACTAAGACACTAGGAAGGGTGTTTTAGTCCTAGTAGAGGTTTTTGTTAGAAAAAAAACAAAGTTTGAGTTTTCTACAGTTTTTACAAGTTGCCTATTCAAGAATATTATGTTTGGAAACACAAACTATGCAAACAGATGCAAGAAAAAGTAACTAATAACAAGCAATCGAATGCAAAGTTGAATGCACTTTTTTCAATTTTCAATGTAATAAAAATGTTTCTAAATATAATTGGAATGATTTACAATGCACTTTTAAGTTTTTTAGTGATATGAAATGATGTAAGAAAGTAAAATTGCAACCTAGATATGCACTTTCACTAATGCAAATATAAGAAACCCTAGATGCAATTTCACTAATGCAAGATGCAAGAAACCCTAGATGTACTTTAATTAATGCAAGATACAATGAATGCAATCTAGATCTAAGGATTTTATAGAATCCAAGTTAGAAAATAAATTCTCAACAAGGTCGGGTTCACCAAAATGAACTAAATAAAAATTGGGATGAAGGGCGAGTTCACCTCATTTCTCTAGGTCATTTGATATTGTCCTAAGAACCCTAATTGGATTGACTATCAACCTCAAGAGGTGGATCAATTCTCAATTTGGAGGACCTAGGAAGGGGGTTCTTTCAGCTTTTAGGTGTTCACCACCAAGCAAATATTTGAAAAAGACAAATAAGCATTCAACCTACAAACCCTAGTTATGCAAGCTAAATGGGATATGCAAATGATGAAATTATGCAACAACGAGATAGGATGTGTGTACTTGGGAGGTTTGGAGATGTGACGAGGATTTTGAAAATAAAAAGAAGCTATCAAAAAGTTCCAAGGAGGAAAAAGACACCCTTATTGTTGTGTTAGTCTTGGTGCTTTTGTTTGAGGCAAATGCAGAATATTTGGATCTCATAAAAAAATCTCAAAGAATCTCTGAAAAATACCCCTGGGAGGACTAAGATGCCCTAGGTGGCGTATTAGTCCCATTCTAAATTTTTGAAAACTTTGAATGTGATCCTAAGCTCTAAGGTCTACACTTGCTTCTTCTTAGGTCTCAGATTTTGAAACATTCATATTTGACTTGTATGCAAGTTTTCATGAAGAGGAAAAATTCGTCATGCAACTTTGAAACTTTGCAATCTTGCATTTCAAATGAACTTCAAGTCTTCAACCTAAATATTTAATCACAAACATACATGGGAGGGAAAACTTGTTGATAGCTAGTAAATGGGGGTTTGTCTTGTTCAAAGCCCTTATTGGTAATTAAACTTTGAAATAGAATGAAGTAATGAAGGGAAATGATAAATGAACAAAATACAATTCTACAAATCACCAAAACCTTGTTGTAAAGGTTGCAACCTTGTGTGAAATGGCTATCTTGAATGACTTGAACACTTCAATAGATCTTACTTGAATTGCTTTCTTGAATCAAAACCCTACATCACAAATGTTAGCACAAAAATACACATTATGCAAGAATATACTTTGATATGATGCTTGTATCTTGATGATGGATCCAAAATGCTTGAATAACTGCTCATGAATGCTCTTTTCAACTCAATTTTGTATTATGAATTAATAATCAGTTGCTAGATTTCTTAGATATCTTGTTAGGAGAAAATGAGAGAAGGAACCTTATATTTATACTTATCTATGCTTAATATCCTGAAATTACATAAAACCAAGCTAAAATAGGAAAATACTAATTTGAGGAGGCTAAATTCTACTAGAATTTGAAATAAAATCCCAAAAAAAAGCTAGGGACTAAGACGCCCTAGGTGGCATCTTAGTCTTGAGGCTCAAATATTGGGTCATAGACTCTAAAAAGGGACCTTTTCAGGTGTATTCAAAATCAGGGTCCCAAGACCTATAGGGGATTAAGATGCCCTAGGTGGCATTTAAGTCCCAACCCAAATATCAGGGACACATGGACATAATCATTAAATAATAATTTTCCATTTGATGATTTTCGAGATTAGCCAAAAAAATATGTAGTTTATTAGGCTTGTGGATGCAAAATAGGACCAATTAAGACATAAAGAAGGATAAATAAAGCAAGGTGAGCCCAAAAAAGTTTGAAAATGCAAGGGTATGCATTTTCCTACACTATAGACATAAATAATAAGGATTGAGGTGGAACTTCCTACCATTATTTGATTGCATTTGACATTTTTTATCATGAAATCTACAAGAACATAGTCTTAATTTTTTTAATTAAGAGGGATAAAGACTTTTGACCCAGAGCTATAAACTAGTTAGGTCACGAATGGGGGACCTCATCCCCAATATGAATTGTCAAAAAATACACCCCAAAGGGTTTGGAGCCTTGATAGAAAGATTAACAATACAACTTAACAATCACACAATACCACTATTGAATGAAGATTTTAGTCTTCCAACATACCAAAATAATATAACTCCACACCATAATTTTCCAATAATTACATGATCAAAGATAATGTAATTCGACACCATAATTGTTCAAGAATTATATGATGAAAAATAGTGTAATTGCATGCCATAATTGTTCAATAGTTACATTATCAATGACTGAATAGAAAACTACTATTGTCAGCTTCTCTCATTTTCTCCTATAGTGCCTTTTATGTACAATTTTGGAGATGTTTAGATAAAATCTTATACTCTTCTTTGGGTCCTTGGCACTAACGATGGGGTGATTCCACTTGCATAGATCCTCGCTATTGTACATGTCACGAGAGGTTTCAAGGAAGCCTCTGCTTCAACCGTTGAACTTTCAACACCTTCAACCTATAACAAATCCATCAATATAAATGACTACATTCAAAAATTAACATATGGATATAAGGAAAAGGAAACATCTTATATCTAAGTGCGGATAAAGAGAATCAGTAGGGGAAAGATGAAAGTCTTATCTAAAAATGTAGACAACTTTCGTAACACATTTATATATACAGAATGAAATCATTTAGATCTACCTGTGGAGGAGAAATACAATTGGAAATACATGAGAAGGGAAAGGAAAAATTATACAGACCAAGAAATTTCACCAATAATCAAGGCCCGATTTTATCGCCTCTTTCACACAAATTAAAGGAAATTAAGAAGTTGAGCAAGATAGTGTCAAGAATTAATAAAATAGGGCCTTGATCTTATTAGAGAAATTTCTTCACACCTACCACTTCCTTGTTCATCCTTTCCCTATAACGTGAATAATTTTAATGTCACATAAAATTTGAATGCATGCAACCAATTCATTCAAAATATGAAAATACATGTTCAAAAGAATATTTCAAAATTACCCTTTCTTCCACTTTCTTTCTTTGAAATAATAAGGGATAGTGGGTTGGGTGCATGGAAATGGATAGCAATTTTCTGGACACATTTCAAAAAAAAATTTGAAAAGCAAAGAAAAAAGTGAAAACCTGTCATTGTTATTTCGACTATTTTTTTCTTGTAGCCACGGCCAAAACCCCCATACTTTCGTGCTCACGTTCTAGGAGGAGCAATTCAACAAGTTTTTTCACCAACAATTTCTATTTCTTCACAAGGATAGTGCCACGATGACGCGAAGGTGTGAGAGGTAAGGATTTTGTGGTTTTTGTGTTGAATTAGTTAGTTTTAGGTTGAATTTGATATATATTTGTTTGAATTTTTAGGAGATACAAATCAACCTGCAAACCCTCAAGATCCTCAACAGGAAGACCAACCAAATCCTAAAGATCAAAATCTACCACAACAACAACCTCCTCCACCAATCACTCAACCCCCTCCTAGCACTCAACAAAAAAAAAATTGAGGATTTGATCAGTAGGTTGAGTGATCCAAATGGTTTAATCGTAGAAAGAATGACCCTAGAAAATTCATTGAAAGATATGTTAAAAAATGTAAATTCTATTAGCAAACAAATAATTGGATCGAAAGAAAGGAGGCAGGTGACTAGGGATTATTATGCAAATAAACTATCATACAAAGATGTAAAGGATTTAAAAATTACAAAAGGTGATTTTTCCTCATTATTCATTGGCCCACGCACAAATCAAAATCTTACCTTCAATGCGAAGAGGTTTCCTATCCATTGGTGCCACCACCAATAGATTAGGGACTAGTTTTATGATAGGTGGTACATGGTCTTCGATTACCCACCGTGCAACAATTGTGAGGTCCCGCAATATTTCCTTAGGAAACTATACAGTGAGTTCATAATGAACAAAATCCCAAATTATTTTGATATGAGGGATTTCTAGGGGAGAGGTGGGGGGTTAGATTAGGATAGACTCGATGCACAGCCGTATCCTATGCGGAAAGGTAGACGAGCTCTCGCTAGGCCACCTCATGAGCACATTGTTATGCCTTCTGTCACAAAGGAAAGTGCTGACATAGAGACATTGCAGGCAATCAAAACTTTGACCTAGAGTGTCATCCATCATACTAGCCCTATTCTACAATGCCATCCAGGAGATTCTTCGAGTGGTGGCCTTTGAACACATGTGTGTCAATCTTGCGGTGATACTTGTTCATATGACCCCACCGACACTCAGGAGACTAGTATGCAAGATCTGTCTATAGCTATGGAGATGGTGAGGGCAGCTAGCATTTTACATGAGGCATATTGCATTGATAGTCAGGTAAAAGTTAGTGCATGTTCATTGAATTTAATTTATTCAATTTCGATTTTCAAATGCAAGATTAACTAAAAATGTTTTATGATTTTAATAAAATGGTAGGGTCACAGTGTTGAGACTGGATACACTGGCCCCCCATCAACTTATTTCTATAGTACACCTATCACTGGGGTATGTAACTAGTAAACAATTATAAATTTATTGCATGTTAATAGCAGTTTTTTTACGAATGGTAATTTAATATGCGATTTTGGATGTTGAATAGACTAATATTGGAGGTTTTTATGGAACACTTCCTAGTGGTGGTGGATTTACTGAAACCTACACGAAGGTAATAGAATAGAGATTTTAACTAATGAATCAAGTAATTAATAGATTTGTGTAGTTTATATGCACATCGTTGATTACGTTGAATAATTTGTTGTTTTATTTTCAGATGATGCAAGCAGAAACACCTACGAATGTGATGAGGGAAATAGATACTAGTGTGTCATCTACTATACAATCCTTGATGGCTCTGACAAGAGAGGTATGAGGAAAATTAGTAAATTTCAATTTACATTTGTTGTTATAGATGTTAGTGAAAAATCAAACCATTATTGATTCACGTAGTTTAATTTCTAATTGTATGGTTTATACAGAGCTTTAGCATGCTTGAGCATGGGTGTGAGAATATCTCCACCATGGATAGAGATCATGAGATGGTGGTAAGTGATTATTTTGTCAAATATATAATTTTTTATAATGTAATTTCTATATATTCATGTCTTTACTTCTTATTGTAACACTTAAAACTTTACCATGAACTAAACCCTAGGAGGAGCAATAGGAGCACTCCTCAAGTGGAGAAAAAACAAGTGACATACCTATCGACATCCAATTGAAAAGGAAAGGGAAATAATTTATTTCCAGGGCATGGAGAGCAATGACTTTTGATTCCAAAGCCCTTTTTTGTATGCCTACATGGCAGTTTTGTACATTTTTTTATTCAACATATTTGACATTGTATGCCTATATGGGATTCTCATAAGCCTATATGGCTATTTTGTACATATATTTCATACTTATATCGACATATATTGATGTATGCCTAGATGGCTATTTGGTTAATACAAATATCTTTTATCGATGCATGTCCATATTCACATTCTAAATTGATGGTTCAATAGATATGAGTTACGTGTATTCGAGTGTATACTTTACAACTTACATGTATACTTTGTGACTTACGTGCATTTGAATGTATACTTTGTGGCTTACGTGTTTTCATGAGTATACCTTGTATTCGTGCATATACTTTGTATTAATTTGTGTATACTATGTATTCGTGTGTATACATTTTGAGGCTTACGTGTTTTTGAGTACTTGTGCTTCCCTTATTGACATGTACATGCTTGAATTATTCACGTGTATAATTATTAGTTGGTTAGCCCTAGCATTGATCATTGTTAAACTTCATGATTTGTCTTGAATATTAATTGATTGATGCTAAACAACTTTATCTAAAATTAGAAAAACATGTTCACAATTGGAATTCCATGAAATGATTCATAAAAATATTCCAATATGTTCTTGATTCGTCACTATTGAAAGATTTATATGTCAACTTTTTGCAATATTATTTCTTGTATACAAAATGGACTCAGGAGAAAGAAAGTTATAATTTATAATACAAATAATAAATGGATTCAACATTGTCCTAGACACTTGAATAGGTCTATTTAACAAAGCAACACACTCTCAATCACTCTTTGAATTGCAAAGCATCATTGGTGATGTAGAGTGGTTCAACCAAGTTGTGAGTTGACACAACTTCTATCAAATATGCCCACTAAGACTCCAACATTTACTTGAATCAACGATAAGAAATCTCCTATTCCTTTATGGTTTTTCTCCAAACCACCACCTAAAGAAAGCCAAATAATCCCTCTTTCAATCCATGTCAGCCTTGGGACCGTATAGGAACACTGGAGGGCGTACCAACTACGGGATCAACAAGTTTGTATCTAAAATCTAAAAAATAGAGAACAATGTCAATAATTCTTATTAGATCTTCACCAAAATTTCATCAACAACCTCCATTCGAGCCTCTCAAGGCTTTACATAGTATTTTACACCCTTCTCTAACTGGTACACACCCTCAACTAACTAAAAACCAACTTTCAAAACAAGTAACTGTTGCATTTCAAATTTGTTGCTTTAAGCAACCTACAAATTTTCAACTTTAGACTCCTCCAACCTAATGAGTACATCTAATGACCTCTAAAACCACATAAATGGCGTACAAATAGCCTTATTACATCGAAAAAACTCCATTCTTTCACAATCATATAGAAATTCACAAATTTGCCTTCAAAGACTACAAAGACAACTTCTAGTGCAAGATTGAATTTTCACATTTTTTACTACTAGACCCAAAAGCCACCCTAAAACATACCTAGTGGTCTTAATTGACCTTTTTCAAGACAAAGCATGCTCAAAATACCCACAACAACCTATTGACCAATCTATTCACCATCAGCTAATCACTAAAACAACTGAACTAGACCTTCTTCATCAAATGGAGGAACAAGGTGCTCTATACCAATGATCATACACTTTTTGTGTGGAACAATCAAACTTCTCAACCATTGTTTGTATGTTTCTCTTTTCCAGTGTTTTCCATGCCATCATAAGCAATCAATCTGGTTGAACGCAAGTTGTATCAATTCCACATGTTTAGGTGAGAAAGAGGACCATGTCTAGCATAAACCTACCTATTAGGATGATCTGGAGTAGTTAGTTTTGTCACACGAGTTGCAAAATGAAAGTTGCACTACTTTGTAACTTTGCACAACTTGAATTTGACACTTTTTCGATCAAGTGAAAATCCATCGCCATGGGAAAACCACTCTGAGATAGCCAAAACTAAGAGAGGTTTTTATAGAGGGGCCCAACGTGATCCTGTAGGATCAGATGAGAATTTTATAAGCATCACGGTATCCAATTAATTGCATGCTAAAGTTTACAGCCATTTTGCACTTTGGACCCTTAAGGGATCGATCCAATGGAACGTAGCTCAGAGCGATTCTATGTGTTTCAGTGTGAAAGAGGACCATTCCTAGCACAAACATCCCTATTTAGACACGTTGGAAAATCTTCTTGGTCACACGAGTTGCAGAGCGAAAGTTGCACCACTTTGGAACTTTCCACAACTTGAATCTAACACTTTTTCCATCAAGTGAAAATCCACCACCATGGGAAAACCACTCTGAGATAGCAAAAACCAAGAGAGGTTTTTGTATATGGGCCCAATGCAATCATCTAAGATCAGAGGAGATGTTTCTAAGCATCTCGGTATCCGAGTAATAGTATGCTAAAATTTGTAGCCATTTTGCACTTTGGACCCTTAAGGGATCGATCTGGTGGAACATATCTCAGAGCAATTCCACATTTTTTAGTGTGAAAGAGGACCATTCCTAGAGTAGAAATACCTATTCGAGCATGTTGGAATAGTTCGCTTGGTCACATGAGTTGCAGAATGAAATTTGCACTACTTTGCAACTTTGCACTGCTTGCATTTGACGCTTTTTCCATCAAGTGAAAATCCACCAGCAAGGGAAAACCACTCCGAGATAGACAAAACCGAGAGAGTTTTTTGTAGAGGGGCCCCCAACATGATCCTATTTGATCATAGGATAATTTTCTAAGCATCACGGTATATAAGTAATAGCATGCTGAAGTTTGCAACCATTTTGCACTTTGGACCCTTAAGGGATCGATTAGTTATTTTGGTCACACAAGTTGCTGAGCAAAAGTTGCACCACTTTGCAACTTTGCATAGCCTGAATTTGACACTTTTTCCATCAAGTGAAAATCCGCTCGCATGGGAGAACCACTATGAGATAGCCAAAATCAAGAGAGGTTTTTGTAGATGGGCCCAACGCGATCCTGTAGGATTAGACGAGAAGTTTCTAAGAATCATGGTATCTAAGTAATAACATGCTGAAGTTTGCATCCATTTTGCAATTTGGACCCTTAAGGGATCGATCCAGTGGAGCATAGCTTAGAGCGATTCTGCTTGTTTCGGTGTGAAAGAGGACCATGCATAGCATTAACATACCTATTCAGACATGGTGGGATAGTCTTCTTGGTCAGATGAGTTGCAGAGTGAAAGTTGCACCACTTTGCAACTTTGCACAACTTGAATTTGACACTTTTTGCATCAAGTGAAAATCCCCCACCATGGAAAAACCACTCCAAGGTAGCCAAAATTGAGAGAGTTTTTCATTAAAGGGGCCAACGCAATCCTGTACAATTAGACGATAAATTTCTAAGGATCACAGTATTTGAGTAATAGCATGATGAAGTTTGCAGCCATTTTGCACTTTGGACCCTTAAGGGATCAATTTAGTGGAACGTAGCTCAGAGTGATTCATCATGTTTTGGCACAAAAAAGGACCATGCCTAGCATAAAAATACCTATTCAGATGTGTTGGAATAGTCCGATTGGTCACACAAGTGGCAGAACGAAATTTGCACCACTTTGCAACTTTGCACTGCTTGCATTTGATGCTTTTTCCATCAAGTGAAAATCCATCACCATGGGAAAACCACTTTGAGATAGCCAAAATCGAGAGAGTTTTTTGTAGAGGGATCCAACACGATCTTTCAGGATTAGACGAGAAGTTTCTAAGAATCACGGTATCCGATTAATAGCATGATGAAGTTTGCAGCCATTTTGCACTTTGGACCCTTAAGGGATCGATCTCGTGGAACGTAGCTCGGAGCTATTCCATGTTTTTCGGTGCGAAACAATACCATGCCTAGCATAAAAATACCTATTCAAATGTGTTGGAGCAGTTAGTTTGGTCACATGAGTCGTAGAGTGAAATTTTCACCACTTTGCACAACTTGAATTTAACACTTTTTCCATCAAGTGAAAATCCATCGCCACAGGAAAACCACTCCAAGAAAGCAAATACCGAGAGAGTTTTTTCTAGAGGGGCCCAATGCAATCTTATTGGATGAGACGAGAATTTTCTAAGTGAAATGGAATAAGTTTTATGGGGTTTGTGTTGCTGCCCTTATAGATTTTGATGGAAAAGGGCATGAAAAATGAGGTTTCACCCTAGGGTTTGATAAAATATTGCATGTAGAGGTTGGGTGATTGTCTTTTGAGTTTTTGTAGGTGATTTTAAGAAGGTATGAGGTGGTGGCATGTTTTGGTAAGGTGTGGAACCATTCGTTTCAATAAACCCTCCTTATACTAGCATAAAATAAGGGTTTCTGTTTGGCATGGTGGAGTGAGTTTGTCTTGAGACAAATTGCAGATCTGAGGGTTTGGATACATTATAATTTCTGCCCCAACAAGTTAAGGGGGTTATTGAATGTTTAAAGGTATGTTCCTTTGTTTCTTGAATTCCACTGCACAAATAAACACACACACACCTAAAACATCCTAATTCGACCTTACATGCTTTATATCACTTCTCTAATCACCTAACGACCTCTTTGAGACTTTGAATACATTACATATGACCTTTACATGGCCTTTTTCACATTTTTTACATTTCAAAATTCAAATTTTGCAAATTTTTCTATTGAAGGAATTTACAGAACAAGGTGCTACTGCACAAAACATGAACTCCTAAATTATAATATTTGAGTAAATCTCATTATGTAAGTAAATCTCATTATAATGCCTTAGGTACTTCGTTCTCACAGATCTTTTACAATGTCACTCATACATTTGAGATTCTCTTTAAACATCTACATCATAGGTGCTTGTTATGAAGTTAACTTCAATTGACTAACTCTAAATTCCCTCGCTAAGCTTCACATGCTCTTTTATAATGGATTCAAATCAAAATTGAGATTTTTCAAGATCATCAAAATAAGGATGTTGCGTTTCTTTTTTGAATAAGATTCTATTTGATGGCTCATAAATCAGCATTTTCTGCAATGAGAGATCAATCAATTTTTAGTAGTTTACTTACAAATACGCAAAGTAAAAGAGAAAAAGAAAGAGCATCCAAAATGGAAATGAAATAAAAATACATGGAAGGCACTTACAGATAGGCATGCAAGTCTCACAACTTAGTCACTCTTGGTCATACATCTTTACTGGGAATTCCAACATACCTATTGCACACAACACCTCTCATGAATAGAGTAAGTTGAAATTTTAGATGCTCTTATAATGTCTACATCATAGCTGCTCATGATAAGCTTAAATTAAAATGAATAACTTGAAATTCCCTCACCAAGCTTTGCACACACTTTTCTAATGGCTTAAAATCATGATTGAGATTTCTCAAGATCATCAAAATAAGGATGTTGCATTGCTTTTCTAGCTAACATTCTCTTGGATGGCTCATAGATCTGCATTTTTTGTAAGGGGACACCAATCACTATTTAGTATGTTACTTGCAAACACACAAAGTAAAATAATATGATAGCATTGGCATCAAATAAATTAATGTGCATACAAGTATAAATTAATAAGAACCAATGTACATATACTTACAAATTAATCCAATGAACCATTCGGCTCTACTCTACTCTTTATTGTGTCAAGTATTGCCTCATGGTCAGACTCATGGACCTTCGACAAGGTCTTCTTCAAAGGTCTACCCCCATATTTTTTCAAACAAACATTGGATGCCATGACAAGGTTCGAGTAATGAAGAATCTTATGATGAATGTCAAATTCTTAAAATAGCCAATGCTTAACACTCAAATGTGGGTACCTTCTAAGCCATGTTCCAGTAACCACAATTGAGCCTGTAGGGTATTCAATGTTTTCTACATCTATAACTGGTGCCTCCAATTTCTTTTTGGCCTCAACGCAATGACACAAGTAATAGTTTGTTCCCTCTTCATTGTCTTCATCTACAATAACTACATAAACATGCCCTGCATTGATATGTGCATAAAATATCTTGAAATATGTCAACATTACGAATACAGTACAAAGTAAGATAACGATATGGAATTTCAACAATTAAAAAACTAGATATATCAACTAGTTGAAATAGATTTGATACGTGGTCAAACTTGACCGATGATTCCATCTGTCTCAATTCCAGTGTTGTCGAAGGGTGATACGTGTGAAGTGAGCTAAGATAACATGTCAACCATTTGTTAACCCACACCCATGACTCAATCATTCCAGGCTTGCATTGTACATGTAGAACAAAATCATGCCATCTTTCATGTATCGATACTCCATGAACCTACATTTGAGCTGAGGAAAGAGTTTACCACACTCGATCCTATTAGTGGGAGAGATAGAGATAGATAGGGAGGGGGAGAGGGGGAGAGTAGGAGAAAGAGAGAGTGGGAGAGAAAGAGGGAGAAAGGGAGGGAGATGGAGTGGGGAAGAAAGAGGGAGAGAGGGAATAGTGGGAGAAAAGAGAGAGTGGGAAAGAGGGAGAGAGAGAGAGAGAGGGAGGGAGGAGAGGAAGGGAGGAGGGATAGGGCCAGTGGGAGAGAAGAGACAAAGGGGAGAGAGAGGGAGGAGAGGAGGGAGGAAGGAGAGGAGGGAGAGGGAGAGGGCTAGAAAGAGATAGTGAGAGATGAAGATAGATAGGGAGGGAGAGAGGGGGAGAGTAGGAGAGAAAGAGG